>JAFBJT010110696.1:41879-51703 GCA_016785325.1 Chascanopsetta lugubris | reverse complement strand
ATCTGAACACACACACACTTACACCCACCCGCACACATGTACCCTCTCACACACACACACACACACACACACACACACACACACACACACACTCTTACAGCTCACAGCTCTTGAATGTGTGTATGTTCAAGGAAACCCGGTGATTCTATTCCATGCGTTCCTTATCCAGAATTAGAGGAACACACACATTCAGCCTTAGATGGAGTCTACACACACACACACACACACACACACACACACACACACACACACACACACACACACACACACACAATAATAACAATAACATCCCAAACTCACCAAAGAACATGCTGCTCTCCATGACTCCTCGGGCTCGGGCTCAGCTCTGTCTCCTCTGGTGCCCTGCCAGTGTGTGTGTGTCCATGGACAGCAGCCTGGGCATGTCTCATACACTCCTCAGGGGTGTGTGTGTGTGTGCATGTGTGTGTGTGTGTGTGTGTGTGTGCGCGCGTGTGTGTGTGTTCAATCCCTTCAGCAGCAGTGTCAGTGTCCAGGCTGCATGCTGTTTGTCCTGCACACTGCTGCTGTCTGAGAACCTCCACAATCTGCCTCCCTCCCTCCCTCCCCCTCTCTCTCTCTCTCTCTCTCTCTCTCTCTCTCTCTCTTGCTTGTCCCCTCCCCTCCTCTTTAGCTCTCTCTCTCTCTCTCCCCCCCTCTCTCTCCTCCCCCTCCACTCACAGGATCCCCTCTCTCCTTTCTCTGTGAGGTATCTATCTAAATTTCCCAGCCTCTTCTCCCCCCCCTCTCTCTCTCTCTCTCTCCCTCCCTCCCTCTCTCTCTCTCTCTCTCCCTCTCTCTCTCTCCCTCTCTCTCTGCCTGTCTCATTTTTGTTTAACTGTCTCCCCCTCTCCCCCCTCTCCCCCCTCCCTCTCTCGCTCTCACACTTCTTGTTTGCCCCGACTGTCTCTCTCTTCTTTCATTTGATCCTATTCCTCTGCTGCTTCCATCTCCAGCTCCTCCTCCTCTTCTCTTTATTCTGACTCTTCCTCTGCTCCCCCTCGGTTCCGTCTTGCTCTGTTTTTTTTTTTTTAATCTTTGCGGAGTAGATATTTTTTTCACTCTCACTCGTACTCGTCTTATTCTTTTCTTTATTACCATTCAAAAAAAACACTAACGTGGGAAAAGCAAGGTAGGAATCAGGTTCGACTGCGAACCGGCTCAAATACAGGGAGGTTGACAGAGACATTCGTCACATATCCACAAACAAATGCTAATTAATGCTAATTATGACCCAAAATGTTAAAATAACAAAAGCTGCTCTGGTTAAAGTAGCTCTTTTTTATGACAAATATTTCTTTTAATAATCAAATGCAGTTTCTTAATTGAGAATTTTAAACTTTTCTACTGAAGGTATCATTTGTCATTTTAACGCAGTTCCACTCATAAACAGCAGATGGCAGTGTTGTACGATAATGTCCAAACCAACAAGCTCAACGTGCCTCATTTGTTTTCTAAATAAACTGTAACATTTCCAGAGATGAAATATCTGAACCTCATAACGGCTCATTTCTCTCTCAATCGCCGCATCGCAAACCTCCGGGTCTGGAGGGAAGGTTGTGAGTTCTTAATCATGCGTCACGCTCGCTATTCGAGCGCCTTGGTTCTGTTTCCTGTCTCGGTTGTTTGACGTCCACATCGGCCACGTGCGCAGCCGTGGAGCGACAGTCTGGTTCCTGATATCACATCTACATACGCCAAATTCCCCCCGAGGGAAGCAATTTCTAATTTTACGGTGTTGAGCCCTACGAAATAAACGCCTTTGAATGACTTGAAGCTTTTACTTTGAAATTCATACAGGAAGTGGTGTAAATATCCATATTAGAGGTGTAACACACGCTGCGGGGAAGTGAGTGAACTTGTGAAGAAAGGTGGATGGGAAGTGAAATCAGGCTCTGCAGTGGCTCATGACTCACTCTAGTGGTGAAAAAGTGATATTACACGATAGGCTACAATGGCACATTTTGAGTATTTCGCTAACTCCTGTATAACAGGGCCATCTTTGCTTCAACAAAAAAATATTTTATGCTCATAAATAATCATTTAAATGTAATTTGGTTTTTAAATTTTCAACGGTAATATTTTTCATAAACATTGAGATGTTTTGTCTAATCTGTGATGTGGTTTTAACGTCTACGACAGAAAAACAGCGATAGATAATATTGTTATTGTTTTCATGTTATGTTTTCTTCCAATTTGACTTTTATTCAACTCATGTTCATGTATTCATATTTATTCTTATTCATTCTGTTATCAGAGCCGATTTCTCACAGCATTTAAGATGCTACTTTGTGATGCTTGTGTGGGAGTGTGTTTGTGTGGACTGACACACACACACACACACACACACACACACACTCACACACACACACACACACTTAGTCCCTCAATTTCACAAATAGTCAAAAACTCCTTACTCGTTATTACTGAGGCTGTTTTGTTGATTTGTTTACATCTTAAATGCCGTCATGTGACCATGTTCCACATCAGCCTCCACGTCGGAGCAGCAGCAGCAGCAGCAGCAGCAGCAGCAGCAGCAGCAGCGCATAATCAGGTTTCCCTAATCGCCTGTACCCCCAATTACAGAAAACAGGTTTGTGATATAAAAGTAATCAGATTACTTTGGAAAGCTGATAGTAACTCGGTTACTTAAGTGCATGCGAGTGCGGCCATTGATCCTGTCTTTTTCTGTCCGTACTTATTCACACATTCTTCTCATCCTTTGTTGATGAGTCTCCCTCTGATACAGACACACACACACACACACACACACACGTGCACACGCACACGCACACACATTTGTAAACACACACACCTTTTTGCTGCATTTCCCTCCATCTGTCTGGCTCTGTTCTCTCTCTCTCTCTCTCTCTCTCTCTCTCTCTCTCTCCTTTCATTCCACTTTTCTTATACTCTGGTTGTAATCAGACTCAACAGGAGCTGATATCAGGCTGCTGCAGTGCTTCTGCAGCTGTGAGACACACACACACACACACACACACACACACACACACACGCGTACTGTTCCTCTGCAGACACACACTTGTGAATCCATGACTTCAGAAGATGTTTTCTCCAGAAGTTTCTCTCGGCAGAATTGATTTAAAGTGTTTTCACCCTTAAGGTACAATGTGTGTAAGGTGTACAATCAACACCTAGTGGTGAAGTTGTATATTGCAGCTCACCCTTCCAAACATGTGAGAGCACCTATGTTCAGTTTGCATTGAAACTCAAAAGATGTTTAACTTGAACTTTCTTCCTGGGCCACAGGTTCAACATGGCGGCCTCCAAAGAGAGGACCTGCTCCTGATGTAAATAAAAAGGGCTGATTCCATCCAAATAAAAAACAACCATTCGTACATCAGTGTCATTCACAACTCACAGAAATGTATTTTTTAATTATCTTAAATTCTGGTTCTATTAATACTTACAACCAGATCTTACACACTGGACCTTTAATCATAAAAAACAATCTGTCTTATTTACGCGTCGCCATAAAGACATCATCATGGAACCCTCTCAAAAATGCATTACTTACTTCTAGACACGCCCCATGGTTGTTTCAGCCAATGCTGTGCTCCCTGTCATCTGCGGTTCTCTGACTCCGCCCCCCTGGCTTTGTCCCGTGTGATGCCTCCTCAAGCTTCGTGGGGTCTCGGGCTTCAGTCTCTCAAACGTTGACTCCGGGTCCATCCGCTTTTCACCTGCAGCCGTGGTTCGACAACAAGGAACCTCCTGAAGTCTCCGTGGGGTCGAGGTAAACAAACAAACAAACAAACAAACAAAAAATGCTGGGAACAAAATGGCAGCTTCTCTTTCCCATTGCAGAAGCCATGACACCAGGATTTTGAATCATTACAGTGAACTGATCACTTCCTGTTTTGAGTTTGGTTGAGGGACTTGCTGGAAAACCTGGAGTGGAATTCATCTATATTGTCTTTGAGTCAAGCATCTACTGGAAAACCTGGAATTAGACAAACTGGAATGGACTTTGAGTTGCATGAACACTTCCTGTTTCCTGTTCTTCGCTAGTATGTAATTTCCCTATTTGGTCTGAAGAAGAAAATATAATTATTAGTTATATTCACAAACATCCGGATCCTTTATGTGGCCTCGATATCACAACACAGTGAGTTCAAACGAGTCTGACATTTTAATCAGGCAGTCAGAGGGATGACCGAGAGGGGCCATCTTGGATCCTTGGAAAGGACCCAGTCTTTCAGTCTGAGCTCTGCTGCCAGTTCCTGAGGAGGAAATCACACGTGAGTCTCTGATTTGCTGAATCGTGTCCACTCCTGCCCGTCATCCACATGACAACACGGTCACGCTTGGTGTTCACGCTTGTGCTGGTTCGTTGATGGTCGTCACATGTTGTTTACCGAAGCCATATATGGACATGGACATGTGTGGAGGCACTCAGCAATGTACTGTCTCAAGTAGCTAGCAACTGTGTCGCGGTTGCGTGTGTGGAGAAAATTGTTCACTAGTTGTGTTTGCTACAGAGCAGAGATGTTGATGTTTTTGTATATTTTAAAGGACGCAGTGTTGTTTGTTTCTGGCCTCATGGTTTGTGTCTGTAGAGCTGCGTTCTGTAGAACGCATCCACTTCCTGTTTTCACCCTCTCTCTCGCTCTCTGAAACGCTCTGCAGAGCGCCCCTCCCTCACAGAAAGGTCCATACTGCTCTGATAGGCCCGGCTGGCCAGGTGACTTGCGGTTGGTCAACTTCCTCCTCTGCTAAACTCTACCCACCGCTGCGATGTCAGCTCAAACAGGAAGTAGAGTGAAAATAGAAGACATTCCGTGGCCTGCGTGTTCTGTGGTAAATAGCGCCCTCTTCGCTTGTCACGGTTGTTCATCGATTCTGTTACGTTATGTTTAGTTGAACTATTTCGATTACAAATGTGTGTTATTCTGTTTCATGTACTGAAACATAGAATTAGAAATATATTCTCTACTCGCCTGGTTGTTACTCTGGGATTTGATTCAGCGAAGTCGGGAACGGAACAGATTTCATCAGAGCAGCACAGACGTGCAAACAGTCGTCAGTTTACAATCCAGCCTGGCCGCGCCTGTGGCCGAGCAGCAGCAGCAGCAGCAGCAGCAGCAGCAGCAGCAGCAGCAGCAGCAGGTGGATGTGAACACAGGTAGACTAAATATTGAAAGTGGAGACTCGCTGAGCAAACAGGCTGAGGACATGTAAACACGAGGAGCAGCCACCGACGTTCATCCACAACCCGGGAAATGGCACTTGAGCAAAATCCAGAATATTTTGTGATATTTGTACCTTCATTTGTACCTTACCATCAAATCCTGTCCTTTATTTACATGTATGTACATTTGATCAGAAGACAACAGATACTCTGTGATCATGTGACAAAGAAAATACCGGCTGTGTGTTCAGCAGTGGAGCAGCAGTACGGTTCCTTGTGTTACCGAATATCAGTCTGCTGATATGTTTGATAAATGGAAAATATCTCAATATAAACAATGATGCAACACCATCATCCTGTTGAAACAAGGGTTAGGTTTAGACCCGATGGTGCTTTTATTTTGAAACAGTTACACGAAGTTATAATTGAAACGATTCATGGTTGTTCGTCGGGGTTAAACATAAATCTGGTGGAAAATATAATTTTGAAAATGTATTGTGCTGTGAAAAATACTCAATTTGAAAAGTTACATCGCCCCCTACAGGCCTGGCATGCGTACTACAGATGAATTTTCAGGGTTTGTTTGCTGCATCAGGACTGTTGGGTTGATAGTTGGGTTGGATTCAGGTGTGTGAGTGAGTTGGTGGGAATGAGGAGTGCAGTAAACAAACACACACACACACACACACACACACACACACACACATGCGCGCACAGAGTCCAAATGAGGACAAGCGATACACTTTCGTGGAGGGAAAAACAGTCAAGTCGAAGAACTGAACCACATCCCGTCATTATGTCCCCACAAATAAAGGAAGCCCCTGTGAACTGTGTAAACGCGTTTATGTCCCCACAACATGAGTAACACCAGGACCACACACACACACACACACACAAACACACACACACGGAGGTAAACAACAACTCCCTTAAATACTAAAATATGCAGAACATACACGCGCGCTTTACAGAGAAACATAATCAGCAGATTCTCTTGGAGATTCACAAACACATGCAATATGTCAGCACCCACATAAAGCCCAACGCCCCCGCACACACACACACACACACACACACACACACACACACACACACACACACACACACACACACACACACACACACACACACACACACACACACACACCAGCCAAACACTATACACAGCTGCACAGAAAAAATCCACATCTGCGTCTCATTGTGAAAAATACAAGGGAACAATTTGAGCTTGAAAGCGGAATTTGTATTGGATTAAAATCCCCTCTGTTTGTCTTTGATCTGCAGCGACAACACGAACGACACTGAATCAGCGTCGCCTCGCGTCGCCGTCCGTTCACACGCTCCGGTCGTAGAGTCATTCGCCTGATTTTGGCCTGTGCGTGAGCTTTGAAGTCACGATGTGGAAAATACCACCTGCTGAATCCGAGACAGACCAACACTTACAGGCGCTTTAAGTATTTTCCCCTAATATGTGGGTTTGATATATTTCATTCCGACTTGCATCCATTTTAATGACATCATTCCAATGTAAGCAAACTAATCAACCTTATGAATTGTGCATTTTTAAGCCGAAACTGGATTAAATTTGCCTCACAGTTATATAGATAGAATTGAAATAATATCACCTTTGCCTTTCAGATATGTTATAATGAATTTTATGTCATTTCTATCGATAAATCCAGTTGTTCAAAATCCTTAAAAAAACAAGGTTTGTGACTTTATATGAATAAAGTCGATTTAACTTCAATATATTGTAATCTGGCAAAGGCATTTTTAATAATCTGTTCAATTTGTTCGTAAAATATGAATCAAGTAAATCGTCAATCTATTAAGAATGCATTAGCTCTCCGTCCTCGGTATCAACATTCAAAATCATTGTCACAGATTCCATCGCACACGCTTTCGATGTTTGTGTTTTTCTAACCTCCGTCTGCGCGATAATCCCCCACATGACAGGGAAACCTGGATCTGACGCTCTCCGTCCTCATTAACATGTGATGATGGATGCAAAGTCGCTGCCACGAGCGCGTGGGCTTGTTGTCAGCTGACCTTTTTCCACCCACTCCACATATTTCACATTTTCTAATTCCTGCCGGGTTCCACGCGCCGACCGTTTCACTCTAACCGACGCAAAGGTCGTGTTTACACCTGCGATCTGGAAACGGGATCCAGATTATCAGTCATTTGTAGTCACAGCCGGTATTAACGAGCCGCCCCTTTATCTCCCCGCCGCCGAATGTATGATCTGATCTCATTAGTGGGACGAGCGCTGTCACACACCTGTCAACAAAGCTGACGCGTGGCGCCGACAGGTGCAGTTTATTTCCTCTGGATCGGAGTTGAACCCCGAACGCTCGCTTCAGGAGGGGAGGCGGCCAGACTCGTCCTTATCGTCTCTCAGTGTTGGAATGTGGAGATTCAGAGAATTATAATCAGACACGTCTACGTTTCCATGAAACATTAGAGTTGGGTGTGATCCTCCGAAAGGTACTTTTCCTAATGGCGCCTGAAAATGATGCAAATCACGCGATTTGTCAGCTGCGGCGCGAGAGCGTAATGTTTCGTTTGTTTGTTTGTTTACTTGTTTTGGGTTTTACTTTAGTCAGTTTTTATTTGCTTCAGAGCTTGGCGCACTTCCTGCATCTGGACTCCCTCTATCCAGACTTCCTGTTTACAGATGTCTTATATCCATACTTCCTGTATCCACATTTACTATTTCAAAACTTCCTGTACCCAGATTTCCTGTCGCGACACTTCCTGTCTCCACACTTCCTGTTTCCGCACTTCATGTATCCACTCTTTCATTTCCATATTTCTTATATCTGAACCTCATACAACCACACTTCCTGTTCCCACACTTCCTGTGCCCACACTTCCTGTGTCCACACTTCCTGTTCCCACACTTCCTGTGTCCACACTTCCTGTTCCCACACTTCCTGTGTCCACACTTCCTGTGTCCACACTTCCATCGTAGCCTCCTGGATCTGCATGTTAACGGAGCTGATTAAACATCCTGATGAGGACCTGACATGTCGGACTGATCCTGCTCCCATCACATCATGTGCACTCACTCTCTCACTCTCTCACTCTCCAACACGTGTCTCATTATCCACTCACACACATCTAAAGTTAATATCAATGTAAATGAAGTCAGTCTCTCTCTCTCTCTCTCTCGAACTCTCTCTCTCTCTCTCTCTCTCTCTCTCTCTCTCTCTCTCTCCAGGAGCTCGAGGGCATGTTTAGCACCCAGCCACTAATCTGAATACCCGGCTCTCGTCGCGCTCGTCCCTTTATTTATTTATTTTTTTCACTCTTCAGGCACATCGATGACATAACTCACGTCTCCGGCGACACTTTGTGTTTGCACGCATTATGTTTCTCGATTCAAGCGGCGGTTGTGGCTCGTTAAAGCGATATCACAGCGGACGGGCGAGCGGCTGACAGCGAGCATCAGCTTCATTTCCATTTTGCCGGAAGACGGCGTGTTTACGTCGGCGATTCTCCGCAGAGAACATCCCTGATTTTCTGTGTGAGATGAGAAATGACCATGATGCCTCGTCAATCCCTGTCAGAGGACGTTTGCATAAAGTTTGGATCCGCGTCTCCGGATCACGATGCTCGTCAGGGTTTTCGGACGGGAGGACGGACGTTATTTCGAGGTTGAGTTCACATGATGAGCGTCTTGTCAGGCCTCCGTGTTCGAGTCCGTCAAACAGCCTCCTCGTTTGTTTTGAAAATTAGATTTCATGATCAACTTCTTCTTTTTTTTTTTGGAATTAGAAACTTTAATTTGACAAGAATAGAAAGAGAATGCACACTGAACGAATGGAAACACAACATTTGGCAAAGCACTCTGACCATCTGCGTTCCAGTGCCATTCACGGCACCGATTCCTCTTTTGGTACTTTGCCCAATCGCCAACACTAAACACCATCCTTGTAAAAAAGTGCATTTAAATCGGAACGTAATTATCTGAGAGTAACTGGATAATGTAGCACATTTGGTGCTACGTGCGTACATTTAGTTTGAATTGCCATTAAAAAACAAATAACCAGTGACGGAACCATGACAGAGCTGTACAGTTGGTGTTTTTGAGCCATATAGATGAAGTCATTTGTGGGTGTATTTATTATATAAAGGTATTGACCTATATTTCTAAAACCTAGCTAACTCTGGGTCACTCTGGCTGCGTGAGCACCGTTTAGCAGCAGCACCATAGTGGCTGAGGCAGTATAGAATGGTCCCGTGCAGCGGTGGGCAATTATGTGTCGGAGGGGGGGGGGGGCACAAGAACCGAGATAGTTACCGGGGGGGCTAAACAAACGTAGTTTTATCAAGACCCGTTGGGACTTTTATTTTGAAGGCTAAGAAAGCTAAGCGAGGGGCTTTGAATGGAGGCTACCGGACGCAGCTGAGCTTCCTTAAATGTAAACATTACATTAAAAAAAAGAAAAAAAGAAAAACATGACAGCATGACAGAATCACACATGTAGAAGACGGAGGCATTTCAAAATAAAAGCATACTTTGGCAATTTTATTTCTAGCTTCATGTAGTGTCCAGCGTGTTATGAAGCCATATGTCGTTGGGTGTTGTGATGAATTCACACATTTAAAAAAAAAACAAAAAAAAACAAAGAGGGTTTTTACTTTGAAA
>JAFBJT010110696.1:0-18031 GCA_016785325.1 Chascanopsetta lugubris | reverse complement strand
AATATAGTATAGTATAATATAATATAATATAATATAATATATTATAATATAATATAATATAATATAATATAATATAATCCCTTTGTTTAAACTATTAGTCACAACAGTGTCTGAAATAAATGTCAACACCCTGTGCTCCGGTCCAGCAGGGGCGCTTGCCTAAAAAGTCCGTATCCGTTTTGCAACCAGCGAAGAAGAGTTGGGACCGTAGTGCAGAAGAAGAAGAAAAAACAGTGGCGCCCAGCCATGGCGGCGTCTGTCTGACACAACATAAACAGTCCCGTTGACTGTTTAACGCTGTCGTTTAAAACAGTCGGTAGTCTGATGTAGTGAGCGCGTGTCTGCGGCTGAGAGGAGCGTGGTGTCGCTGTCACGCCGATGACAAACACACCAACACCTTCCTCTTCTTCTTCTCTTCATTGTTCAACACTGACTGAGCTCATCGGAGAAGATGCCGCTGGGACTGAAGCCGTGCTGCGCCGTCTGTAAGACCAACTCCTCGTCCATGTGGAAGAAGGGGAACCAGGGCGAGATCCTGTGTAACAACTGCACCGGGAAGAGCAGCAGCCTCGGCCCGGGAGGAGCAGCAGGAGGCGGCGGTGGTGTCGGCGGCGGCGGCGGCGGTGGAGGACCAGCAGGACCCTCCATGTCCTCCAGCACCCAGCCCAGCAATGGCGGAGGGAAGCAGGTCAGCAAGTCCCCATATACAAAAACCGTGTCTGTGTTGTGTTTTTATTTATTTTTAAAAAATTTTTAAAGGTGTTGGACTCAAAAACAACCCACACATGTTACTACTCATTTAATAAAACATTACAGGCTGTGACATATTGATCATAATATCAACTGTGGCTGCTCCATAGACATTCACGTCTTTGTTAGTGAAATGTCACGTTAAAGGTTCAGTGTGCAGGGTTCAGTGATATCTTGTGGGGCAGCTGCATGACAACTGACTTCACTTCTCTCTTTCAATCGAGAACCGGTGGTAGCCTTCACAATGGGTTTTTCAGTTTGTTAAGCTTTTAGTTTGTTTCTTGTGGGCTCCTGTAAAAACATGGCGCCCTCCGGTGAGAGGACATGCTCTTGGTGTAAATATCAGGGGCTCATTCAAATGTAATAAAAAACATTCATACACACGGGTGCATATAAATAATCAGCATTGAACATGTTTTACCTGCCAACAAAAAAATGTAAATATAACACGATGTAAGAGACAATGACCTGACACATGTTTGTTTCCTGTCTCTAGACCAAACAGGAAATCCACAGGAGGTCTGCACGTCTACGAAGCACCAAGTACAAAGCTCCAGCATCTGAGAAGAAAGTGTCCACCAAGGGAAAGGGAAGAAGACACATATTTAAACTGAAAAACGTAAGACACCTTCAATGTTGTTATTATTATTATCATCTTTTATATTCCTTTGTTCTGTGATCGCATTGAACCGATGTGCAATTTCTTTACCCAGCCAATCAAAGCACCAGAATCAGTAGCCACGATCATCACGTCGGAATCTGTGTTCCACAAGGTAACGGGTTCATTCTCGCTGAGCAACATGTCTCTTTTTGTGTCTTGAATAAATCCAATCCTCTGTCTCCTGGACTTCCTTCCTCACTGTACTTCTTTGTATCGACAGGGAGTTTACTACCAGACGGGAGACGTAATCAAAGTAACGGATGAGGACGACGGAAAGTCGTACTATGCTCAGATCCGAGGCTTTGTTCAGGACCAGTACTGTGAGAAGAGCGCGGCTCTGACCTGGCTAATCCCCACACAGGCCAGTCCAAAGGACCACTTTGACCCGGGGACGTACATCGTGGGTGAGTAACCACAGCTTGTGATGTTGTGATATTTTTTTAAGCCAGCTGTCCGCCGCGCGTCAACAGCCGTGTGTTCGTGTTGTTTCCTCCCAGGTCCAGAGGAGGATCTCCCCAGAAAGATGGAGTACCTGGAGTTTGTGTGCCACGCCCCGTCCGAATATTTCAAGTCCTGGAACTCGCCGTTCCCCACCATCCCTATCCGACCAGAGAAAGGCTACATCTGGACCCACATAGGAGCCACGCCGGCCCTCACGGTCAAAGAGTCTGTGGCAGGAAGCAGTTAACGCGACAGGACTCTCGCATGGACTCACTCTGTTGCTTTCAAACAGACTTTTGTATATTTATGTAACATAAGAAAAACAAAAATGGTTGCGAGCGACAACAACCGTTGACACTGAAGAAATATGTCGTCACCACACGTTGCCACATTGGAATATGACTTTTGTATCTAGGAATAAAAAAATCTTGTTTCTACAATTCTTTGTGTTGTGTCAAAGAATATACTTATGTTAAAGGTTGAGCATATATATACATTATAATCATCAGTGAATATCATCTAGACATGCCTTACAGCATTTTTTTGTTCTCACTACTTTATGTCTAAATTCATCGTGTGCACACAATGAATTAATTTTTTTCAAAAGCTTTGCATTTTTACCCATTTACAATATATATATATTTTTTTTACATCCAGTCAATTTCTAAAAGCTTCTCAGCTAGCCTTTTATGTTTAAAAAAAAAGATCGTTTTTGTGAATGTTTTTTTCAAGAACCAGAGATTTAATCATTACAGTTTAGGGATTTCTGTGAGATTTCTGACTTAGCCGTTTTTTTAATCAGACTAATCAAGTATAAGATTTCTACATAGTCAAATATAAGATGATACAATAACATATTATATTAAAGGGTCATAGTGTAGGATTGAGTGATGCCTAACGGAGAGACTGCATGTCGCGGGGAGAAGCAGGAAGTGTGTGGGAGTGAGACCTCTTGCTCTGACTTTACAGTCTTTGATCGTGCGCGTGCTGGTGAGGGAGAGAGACTCGCAACCTTCAGGCTCATTCCTCCTCTCATCACTTGGACATGAGGAGTTTTCACTGATGACACGGGCCATGAAGGATTATGGGCAAGTTACAATCCAAACTGGGTGAGAGTTAACTTCCAATGTTCCAGTTCATTTATTATACAACTACATTCAGATGATCATCACAACTTTGCTCTGCTTGTCTCACAACAGCTTTAAAACGCAGACAGAGTCCTGAAGGTGATGGTATTATTATCATATAACATCACTGTGAGTCCACTGTTTACTTGTGTGTTTTAATACATCTATTTATGTTCTACAGGTGATAGTCTGGCTCCCACTGTGCTGACAGAGGTAGATATTATTATTATTTTCTTGATTGTTATTATATGTGGCAGTAGTAGTATTTACTGAGATATTTGTTATATGATGTGTACTCGTGAGTATTCATTTTGATCATTATCGCCATAATACTTTATGTTAGTGTTAGAAGATGTGGCAAACATATTTGTAATACTTATGTTGTTATTAGTGTTATGGTCGTGGTGGTTCAGGTAGAGAGCAGCAGAAGTATAATGTAATATTATAATGATAAACATTAATATTACGATCATTAATATTTTTTAATAATAGTATCTGCCGTATCAGTAAGTTCAAATAAGTAGATCTCAGGAGATACTGGATGTTGTAACAGTGTTGAATGGATGTAAACAAGTCACATGAGGATGACATCACTTTACACTATAACTATGTGATACATCATTAACCTTAATGTTATGTATCAGGTTCATTACATCGTGGATCTCAGGACACGTAATCAACAGCATAGGAGATTAAAGGGCTCATTTTCCTTATCTGAGTTTTCTATCACTTATATAAACACATGTAACAGTCTGTATAAACACAAACATCAGCAGACCTCTCAGCTTCACACACACACACACACACACACACACACACACACACACACACACACACACAGCTCAGCTTTATGGGGCACTTTCACTCACATCTCTTCCAAGAGACATAAAAGGTGTGTGGAGACACAGTGGACCTATTTATTCTTCCGCCCTTCCTCCGCCCCGTCTCTATAAAGACATTTCCAAGTGTGTGAAGTTGCAGCGCGGCCACTGCCCTCCTCCTCCACACAGCCAGCTCTTTATACCGAGAGGGGAAAAAACCCTGTCCACATCTGGTACTGCTTTCCTTCTGCAGACAGACAGGCTGTGAGGCTGGGGGGATATGGAGGGTGTGTGAGTGTGTGTGTGTGTGGGTGTGGGGGGGGGGGGGGCTTGGGGGGGTGTCACCCATGTTTGGATGTGTTCAGGGTGCAGGGCGTGGAGGAGAAGTCTGTAAATGGTGTCACATGGAGCTCTAATGAGACCCTCACGTTCTGGGGCCTTGGATCTGAAATGATTTTTTTTTGTGCTTTTGTTGATATTTCCAAAGCTGGTGACACACACACACACACACACACACACACACACCAATAGCTACAGATCTAATCTGTGTAAGTGAATCAGTGGAGGTGGAGGAAAATCAGAGATGTTTTATGTGCTTCCAGATATCACGGCGTTGCACGTTGGAAGAAAATAGATCCTCGCTGACACTTATTAAACAGGATGTATCAAACGACCGACAACATTGTCCACTGTCCTCCACGGAATTGAATCTCCTGTCGGTGGAACCATGAGACCTCACCTCTTTTGATGCAGTCAAATTGGTTTATGTATCGCGCCATGTTGTTCAGAGCTGGTGGAAAGTTGTTCAGAAGTAAAAGGGGAAAAGACAGTGACTGAGCCAACTTCAGTGTCGTGGTGACTGGTGGAGTTTGTGTTCAGAGCAAAGTGTTTCCTGTGATTATATTTTCCACTGGTGTTAAACTGCACATGACAAATGAGCTCGCTTTCTCCAACATTGGGAAAATGTCTCAAGAAGAATTGCACCCAACATTATTTCGTTTGAAAGCCAATGCAACTAAAATGGTCAAATTGGAAAAAATATATATATAATGATAGTAATTAAATGATAGACAGTGTTTTATAATATCTCTATTCTTTCCAACAGAGCCTGTGGAAGTCAGACCTTAACTGCAGCTTCAAAGGTGAGTAGCACATCTATAAACAGAGTTTCTACATGTCAACACAGGCTTTGTGGCGCAGTCTGCAGGACCTGGTGACACCTATGCTTAGTTTATCTTACGGACTGGACCTTTAACACAGTTGTGATTTGATCTGTATCCTTGTGTGGCCTTGATTGACTTATAGGAAGAATGTACTTTAAACCGTGGTAGATAAATGCCAATACTAATGAAAAAATACTAATGATATGTGTGTGTGTGTGTGTGTGTGTGTGTGTGTGTGTGTGTGTGTGTGTGCTTGTGCATGTGTTTTAGTAGTCTTGCCACCAAAGACGACACATGACAAGAACATTTACTTCAGGGTCACTAAAGAAGCAAAGAAGAAGAAAAGCAATGCTGATGTAAGTGATCACCTTTGTGTGTGTGTGTGGTTGTGTGTATGTGTGTGTGTGTGTGTGTGTGTGTGTGTGTGCGCGCACAGCAGCAGCTCTGAGCTTGTTATTCTGACACTGTGCACAGGACTCTCAGTGTGATCTGGTGCCGGAGGACAAATCTCAGCAGGCCTGGATCCTCACACTCGACAACTCTGACAACAGCGGCCGCATCACAGAGGAGGTCGGTCCGTCGCCACCTCTCCTCTCCCATTCGTCAGCTCTTCAAAAACAAACTAATATGTAATACGTTACATAATAACTCGAACCCCCTGTGTGTTTTTAAAGGACATGTCCACTCTGATACAGTCCATGTGTGAGGCACTGGAGGCCTCCTGCCATGACAACACACCCCTGAAGATCAGGCTAGCTGTGTCTCCCTCACCTGGTCCACACAGGAGTCCACAAACAGGTAAAGGTTCATTCTGTGGATTCAAACTGTCACTGTGCCAAAGCAAATCAATGAGGTCCCAAAGATTTTTTTTTAACAGACAAGGAGCAGCAAACATCTCAGGAAGCAGCCAGGAAACTTTACAGCGTGGATGAAAACATCGAACGCAGAAACCACTACATGGATCTTGAAGGAATTGAAAACTACTCCTCTAAATTTGATGAGTCAGGTACAGAAACTTCCTCCTTTCTCGTTACGGTCCGCAAACACTCCCATGTAAACACTTCAACTCATTAAAAAAAGTCTAATTTCATCCATTTTCTAGAGTCACCTCCTCAGGAGCCAGAACCCCAAGCGCCCTACTCTGCTCCTCAGCACCACCCGGTGGCAGAAAGTGGACGCTGCATCTCCTCCGAGTCTCCCGCAGGCCTCTCGGCCTTTCACTTGCCCAAACAAAAGCCCACATCAGCGGGCAAAGACAGGAGCAGAGGAGAGGGGAGGTCCTGCAGGTTGCACGGCCACCATCCGGCTGCCTGGTGTCAACCCACCCACCCTCGGCCTCCGGCACGTAGTCCCCCCCGGCCCACCCACGGCAAGAGGCTCCGCTCCAGGGGACAAGACGGTCCCACGGCCCTGAGGCATCCGGGGTCCCAATCAGAGAGGGAGCGGGAGATGATGAGCAAACGTCGGCCGGCCCAGAGACACGAGCACCATCATCACCATGAGCACCATCATCATCATCACCACCACCACTACCACCTTTCATAAACACACCGCGCTCAGGTAAATCACTGTTATCTCAAACAAAAAGTGCATTATAGATTTTTTTTTCATTCAAAAATGAACACAAAAAAACCACATCATACTAAAACAGTAATATACTGATTTAAGGGAATGTCCTGAAAGTGCCACCTTGCATTACCACTTCTTGACCACTAGAGTGAATCATGAGCCACTGCATCGCTCAGTCTAGCTGCACTAGTCGTAGTTCACTCGCTTCTCAGCTGTAGTTGTGTCGCGAATCACTGGCATATTTCCTGTTCCTGTTTCAAATGAAATGCATCACGTCCTCATGTTTTCTTTTCGACTGAATGCATCGATTTGTTTTGACCATGCTTTTAATTTGGAGGTCAGTATAGACAACGGTGCCTTGCAGCCTCATGACAGAGCAGTTTGAAAGGGAACAGGAAATGGTGTAAAGTTGTATTGAGGATAAGTTAGGTGCATGAATGCATAAAGACAAAATAGCGATTCAATTACTTTAATGAACATCATAAACAGAGGGTTAGGTTATTAATGGACTATCATTGACATTGTCTCATCCCCGTGTTGTCTCTCTGTTTGTGCTCTCACGTTGTTTTGTCTTTGATGGTTTCAGCCTCTGGGTGTGAACATAGTCAGCGGCATTCAAACAACTCTCCCCTCTCATCCCCCTGGCCAAAGTTGCAAATTGACACTGTGCCCTCGCCAAAGGACGCGAGACAGCTGCTTCTAAAAATAACCTCACCCTGCCCTGCGCACCTACCACGGGACACTGTCAGCTCGTTCCTGCCTCACCACAAACAAACGCACAGCGACCCGACAGACGGACGGACAACAACACGGAATATCAACAAAGCGGCAGACGCAGCAGGAGGAGGAGGAGGAGGAGGAGGCGGGACACCAAGCCGTTGGACCGCAGCTCAGAAACGTCCATCGCAGGGAGGACGACAAGCTGGGAACATGAAATCCCTGCGATTCCTCGCCGCCGAGGGTTTCGTGCAGTCGGGTCCAGCCGCTGTGGAGAACCTCAGCTGTTTGTCCTTTAACGTTTACCCACTTCTCTTCAAGGCCTGTTACCTCCACGAGCAGGCCCACCTGCTGCACGCCCTCGTCCAAACATGGCCCCTGGCTGAGCTCAGCCTGCTAAGGCTCCTGGGAAGAACGGTGGACTGCCCCACGGACCTCAACTCGCGCACCTGTCGGCTCTGTCTGGAGGCGATTCTCACTGGCTTAAAGGTACAGTGCGTAGAATTGAATGATATCTAATGGTGAATGTGGGTAATGAGACTAAACACCCATCAACACACCTTACCCTTCAAGCATGTAGGAGAACCATGGCGTAGTTCATCCATACGAGGCAGTTAAAGTTAAAGTAAAATATGGTGGTTACCGCGGAGACGACCTGCTCCTGATGTAAATATCGACGGATAACTTTTATTGTCTTTATTTTTAAGGATTACGTAATGTCTCCTCCAACAACGTATGCCAAGTGTCTGCGCGTGGTGGACCTTACGTCCCTGAAAGACATCGAGCACCAGGACTGTCCCTGTCGCGCCACCCTGGGTCGCTGGGCCAGAACTCAGCTCCTGACCCAAATGTGCTACGAGACCATGGTGGCCATGCAGGCCAGCGACGCGCCCCGATCTGCCTTCGAATTGTCCATCGACGTCCGCCTGAACGGCTTCGTCACGGGCCGCAACTACGACCTGGTGGCTCAGGCCTTCCTCCTCCTGCGCTACTGCCCGCTGAAGCTCCGCTTCATCGGATTCCGCGCCGACTCCCTCCCCCTCAAGCAGCTCTTCTACGTCCTCCGACTCGCCGAACCCGAGTGCATCACGAAGCTGGAGGTGGTCCACAATGTCCCGCTGGAGGCCGCGCATCTGGAGGTGATGCTGTCCAGAGTGGACTTCCCCAAGCTGCAGTCTCTGACGCTGCCGGCCGGAGCCCTGGACGTTCGCAAGTTGTTCTCGGACGATGATCTTCTGTCCACCATCGGAAAACTGCTGGCGCAACTGGGAAGCCTGACCGAGCTCTACATGGGATTCTCCACGTTGACCGGGCAACTCCGCAGACTGCTGAGGTGAGTCAATGTCAATGTGAGGAGGGGTGGTGACAGGCATCCATCACACATGCACATTGCAGCATCACGATTTTTGATATGGCTCATAAACAAAAACTTTACAAAAGCCTCAGAGCACACAGCAGCTTTAAAGCTCTCATATGACCATGGGAAGTATTTTGTTGTTAAAATATCTGACGTGATGCCAGCGTGACAACGGACAGCTGCACCTGCTCAGACGCACTTCACAGGTCAAATGGAAATATGGCTGGAGGGTAAAGCTAAGGTGGACCTGAAGAGAGACTCATAACAGCAACTCAAACACAGCACAATGAAACTGTACATTTGTGTTTGTTTTGACATGATGTCATTCCCCTCCCCAGTCCCCTGAACACTCCCCTGCAGCGCTTGGAGTTGGCCAACTGTAGCCTGAGCCGCGTGGACATGACGTATCTGTCCAACAGCCTCCACAGCGAGGCGCTCGTCTCCCTGGACCTCAGTGGACACGATGTTTTCGGCTCTTTTTCCACCGCCTTCCACAAACTCCTCAGCCACTGCTCGGCCACTCTGGCCAGCCTGGCCCTGGAGGAGTGCAGCATCGAAGACGAGCACGTGGACGCCCTCATTCAGCCTCTGGTCTCGTGTCAGGCTCTGGAGGAGCTCAAGTTCCTGGGGAACCCGCTGACCGCTGCGGCCCTGCGGAGGTTATTCTCCACACTGGTGCGGGGCTTTCCTAAGTTGAGGTATATTGAGGTACCAGTTCCGCGAGACTGTTACCCCGAGGATGTGACTTATCCTCTTGAAGAGTCAGTCCTGCTGCGCTACAACAGAGAGCTGTTTGAAGAGGTCAGGGGTCAGCTGATAGGTATCCTGGAGGGAGGTGGTAAGGGGAGTGTTGAGGTGTGCACACCACTCCTGGGGGCCTATGACCCGGACATTACTGAGACCAGTAATGAGCTGGGAGTATCTATGTTAAAGTCATTCAACAGTGTCATTGGGACCTTCATTGGAACCATAACTGAAGTGGACCACAGGAGATCACAGGCCAAGAAAGATGATTAGAATGAAAAAGAAAGGACCGACAGGATAAGGCTCATATATGACACTTATAACATAGATGAACTTGGTGTTTGACACTTTCATTATGCAGAAAATGAGTTGTATTTATTCTGTTTAGATTTCTTACCAATAACTCATGTTTTCTGTTTTATGTCCCGTTTTGTACATAATTAGATTTGTAAAAGGTCAAGAACCAATAAACAAGGTTTATCAGATGTACGAGAGGTAATTATATCACTTGTAAATTGTTGAAAATGTCTTTCTTTAATGGCCATTTGTATATAGGTTTCATTTGTATTTAAATATTACATCAGGGGACAACTATGCACAAAACCAGGACTTCTCTTCTACAGCTTGGATAAGGAACCATTTACTTCTTCGTCCATTCTTCCTTTTCTTTCCGCTCACGGATCACCTCCTTGAGGTACGGTGTGAGGTAGTAGACATCCTGCGGAAAATTTCATTTTGGTGGGTTAAAAGTAAATTTACACACTTCTTAAAGTTCTTAAACATTGTTCCTCCACATTAAAACCCAACTCCCCCTGAATGCCAATGCAAAAAAAAATTGCTGTTCAATCTACCTCCTCATATTTCGTCCACTGGTCCTTGGGGAGAATTTGGTGCTTCATAGACAGATCCAGGGCTCTCTTGATCCTGAAGTTCCTGTCGTAGTACTCCTTCTCCGGGAGTCGATTCAGGGCCTCCGTCAAATCCTTGTCCTCATACAGTGTGTCCTCATACCTTAAACCTGGCACACACAAAAACATGGAATGCTGAGGACTGTTGACAGATAATACACGATTTTAAAATAAAAAGTTTTTCAAAACAAAAAGATTATTTCAGTGATGTCATTTGTCCTTACCAAGTTTGTTGAAGCCAGACGTGTTGTAATACCACTTACGAATTACATGCAACAGCCGGGCAGTCACTGCTGTAGACATAACAGCAAGGACAGGGTCAGGATATCATATCGGGGATGACAACAAAAGAAACTTGGAAATTGCTATGAAGTGTTACAGTAAATGTGATTACCACTTGTGTACATATGCATTTTGGGTTCCTTTCAAGCTGACTAATGTTAATTACAGTGGTGGAAATCAACCAACACACTAACACACGAACAGAAACGTAACCTCTCAGCATTACTATCTGTGACACAACCGTGTGTGACGTCCAGCTCTGACGCATTTACAAATACAACCATTTCAGACCAAAATCAATGAGATAGTATTTGAGTTACTACCACATCCATATGGTGATCCATCTGTTATGACGGATGAATCTCTCAAATCTACTCAATTAAAGCAGCCACACCAAGAAGCATCACGTTATAGATCATTATTACACAACAATAAATACATTCTGTTCAATAATACATCATTCAATCACACTTTTCCTGTGCAAGGAAGTAGTGATTACCATAATAAACAGTACACTTGCATATGTTTACACTTTTAACTAAGACTGGGTACTAGAAAAACTTTGATTTGAGTGTCCCGACACTTATTCTAAAATAAAATATTTGATCGAGACTACAGGACAAATAATAAACCGTTGGTGCCGTTTACTCGGCCACTGAAATCGTGCAAGGTAATTCAAACACCTACACTTGTCTATGACATCGAATGCAGGTAGGCAAGTCTAACTGACGTAACTCAACTAAACGCGGGCTATATAAGACTAGCTATAATCGCTTTAATACGCTAAATATACCTTAATATAGTCAAAGCGTTGGGGTGCTTGTCATGTACATACATACATAGATTATTTCACCGTATTCGTCGTCGGAAACTAATGCTAAGCCTGTGTCCACCATTAGCACAATAGCTAGCACGGGGGACACAGAGGACACGAACAAGTCAAACGCCCACAAGGACAACAGCGACAGAGTGAACTTAAAGCTTCATTGTGTAAAATAAAACAACAACATGGCTGACGTCATATGTGTAAAATATACAGTTAAGAGTCTGGTTTTAAAGGATGAATTTCAGGAAGAAAGGAAGAGCACTTACATGGTGCCCTCGACGCCATCTTGAACACTAAGGACGAGCGAAGTGCATCATGGGTAAAGAGGATGTGGCTAGTCGTTATTGCGCAACAATTTATTGACACTAAGCTATACATTTTATGGTATCCTGCGGCTGAATGCGCTGAGTAAGCAAATAATTTTCATAAACAAACATTTTATTCTGTGTTCATGGAAAATTCAAATACTATGGTCTCTTGAGGACATTGTTATTTAATTCTAATGAATAACAAACAAGATAAATAGAATTACAAGTTTTGGACATTTTGTTTTTACTTTTCAAATGTCACCTCAACTAAATTAGTTAAATACTCTTTTGTTTTCCACAAGGGAAATTGCTTTAACCAGATGTTAAGAGCGGCATCTAAACATTTAACAAGACAAATGTGAATGTTAATTTACCAGAAAATGGAGGGTCACCAGCTGATAACGCTTAAATTCCTTGGTGAGTGAATAAATAACTCCTCTAAGCCTACATTGTCACTGTACACCTGGATGAACAATGTCTTTCATGCTAAGATTTAACACAGTTTGCCTTTTATGTCACAGTGGAATATATTATCATCCCTCATTGTAGATGTTTGCTTGGCGGATGCAGAGAGTGACCTCATCAAGTTTGTCTTTTTCGATAAACTGTCGTGCAAAAGAGAGAGACGACATCGTGAACATATTTACAGAAGTCTCATTTTATTTCATTCTTTGTTGATGCTTCAAACTTCATGTTGAAACACTTAAGTGTCCGCTGCTATGGTCCACTTCTCTCCCATGAACAATCACATTGTCTTCTGGAACAAATAAAAGTCTTCCAACGTGGCTGCAGCCACTTCAGTGCAAAAACTCTCATCTGGTAAAGTGGCCACACGATCCAGGGAGATGTAACCGGGCAGTGCAGGGTCATACTGCGCTTTGCCCAGGTACTCGAGGAAAAGGTGGCGTTCTTTGAGACGCAGGGGTCGCGCGTTCAGCACCTATGGGAAAGTGGGAAATGATGGCGGTTTAGTTCGGAATATGGACACACACAGCGTCAACGACACAAATCAAAGTGGCATAATAGTGGATACGTGGCGTTTAACGTACCTGTGGGAACTTGGTGATGAGGTGATGTGGGATCTTCATTGTGTTGTGGACAAAGTCGAATATTTGGGTGAGCTTTCTTTTATTGGCTGTCAGCACTTTTGGGACAGTGATGATTATGTGTTGGATTTCATTCATCTTAAAGCCCAGCTCTATTTGACACACCTGGGTGAAGACACAAAGGGAAACTAAACATCACCACGCTGTCTCAGGAGTACAACCTCAAACACGCATTTTTATGATGTGATTTGTCATTTCAGAACCTTCAGATTTTCTTTGACTGGCTCCAAACTGCCGCACAGTAATCTGGGTAACCGAGCCACAATGTCCCGGGTCTGGATGAAGGGCAATACTCAGTCATCACTTGGTAATGGATGATTACGATACACTTTGATCATAGTTGGAGAACAGTGCTCACATTGGCATTACTGAGTTTGAGTTGCTGCTGATAAAAACCCAGTCTGTTGTCCAGTCTTTTCACACTGAAGTTTAACAGATACGGAGCTCTGGACACCATGGATGCTATAGTCTCAGAACTGAACTTCTTGGACTTCAGGTAGTTCACCCTTCAGAAACAAAAAGAAGAATAAAGTCATATACCAACAGCATGTTATAGCGGGACACGGTGTTTCAGTGCTCGTATCTATCAGGTACGCATTTTGTCTCTTTGTGTCACCTGGTCTGCAGGTTTTCCAAACTCTCTGTGAGAATGAAGGGGTTGTGTGAGATGATGTAACCAAAGCAAGCGTCGTCCACGCCGATGTCTTTGAGAAACCCCAGCCTCGTGGCCACATCTGTGCTGAAGTCCAGCCTCAGCAGCATGGTGCCCACGTTGGGCCTCTGCTCGAGCTTCCACAGATTCACACCTGCGATGAAATGAAAGCGCAGAACAAAAAGATATACACGGTGAACTGATTATTAACTTACTCTATTACAATTTGATATGTGCCTTTAGACAGCTCTCCTTTGATTACCTAGTTGTACCAGCTTGGTGAGAGTCTCTGACTTGTCAACATAGTCTCTCAGTGAGGTGGAGGCTGGAGACAGCTCACAGGGAACAGATAAATTGATGGCCTCTTCATCACTGATCTCATCCAATGCGGAAAATTCAGTGACGGCATCCAGATCTGATAAATGTTGAAAATCCAAACAAAACAAATGAGTGGCCTGTAATTCAAATCATCATCATTATCATCACTATGTTATATACATGTCATATACCCAATGGCATCTGGCTCTCAGACGATGGATCATCTCTGTCAGGGGTCAGGGGCTTCTTGTACAGTACCACATCCACATCTGACACCTCCTCTGTGACTTTGTCTTCTCTAGCCTCTGTAGCCAGATGTTTGCTTTGTAGGTCACTGTAAAAAAACACCTGTTGTGTCCACCTCCGTCTCTCCTGGGTTGGTCCGTGGCTCCCGGTGAAAACAGAGGATCCACGCAGGATTTTGGAGGCTGCGCTTGTGACCGCTGAGCAGTGCCGGGCTTGAGTGGGACACTGCCAGGCTGCAGCTGCCGTCACCGAGCAAAGTAGATGTCTGCATTTCAGACACAGCTGCGCACAGGAGGAGGTCATGACGACTCTGCAGAGGAGAGGAACATGGCACATGAGATATACAAAAGGACTACAACTGTAACTCTATCTAGACATCATGGATTATCTAAAGGAATTAAAACCTTTTAGAGGAGAACACAACCAAATCAAATGCTCTAAGATAAAGTATGGGCCACAAAAAACAGAACTGTAATAGTACAATACGTTACACTATATATGGGCTATAGGGTAGAAGCTAAAGATGGTGGAGGAGGGTAAAGTATGGTGAAATAAGTACTTCATATATATGTATATATAAAATGGATGCACAGGAATGCATGTAATGCATTGCATTTTTAACGTATTCGTACTTTCTATACAATACACTTTTAAATATAGAAATGATTATTTTATATGTTGGTGTCATAGGAGGGTACATACAAATCCTTTTGGCAAAAGAGTGACATTTACAACTATATGTGGACCTAATGAGGTGAACATTAAATATAAAAGTTCAATAAAAAGCTAAATGAGCTATGTGCTAGAGTCACAGTCACTAACACAGATCTGTAGAAAATGAACAACTACACATAATCTTTATATACACTAATTCTTGGGTCTTAGTGTTGGTACATCACAACAAGCTAGCAAGCTAACAGGACAACATGCCATTGTTAGCAAAGAAATCATATGACAGAGACAAAAAAACATGTCGCATAAAACAATGAATTATCAAATCATTGTTTTACTCACAATTTGTCCAGGTAACTGTTTTCTTCGTCAGTTGTTGACCGCACAATGTCAACTGCTTTCACATGCGGCTGCGAACGGGAAGCGCTACACGGAAACGTCACAGCTTGGAATGTACCACAATGGACTATGTGCGGGGTTGAACTGAGGCATCAATGGTACTCGAGTATAAATTGGAAAATTATTCGAAAGCTAGAATGATTGCAATAATGAGGTATTATATATTCTATTAAACAAAAAATAGATAAAAATATTTTTACGTCTTTATGATGGTAGATAAAGGTATACAGTCTACTACGCGCCCCTCCCCATGGACTCAGTGGTTCGGTCCAGCCCTCAGCGCCTGTCCTTGGTCTCATTCCATCTCATCGTCAGTCTTCTTGTTAGCTTTAGCTTTTGGCAGTCCAATAAAGACGAGTAAAATGCATAAAGTTTGTCCAAGCTGAGAAAACATGGCGGCTGCTTCTTCTCCATCACCGCGGAAGGACGACACCAGCTACAAACTACATTTCCGAATGATAAACGAGCAACAAGTGGACGACATCTGCATTGACGTCTTCTATAAACCTCACACCATCAGTTTGCTGACAGCCACCGTGCTCAGCATCATGTACTTTGCATTCACCAGGTGACGAACCGTTTATTCTACTTTTTTATGTTGTTTTCATGTCGGATTTGAAAGCTGTATCCTTCCTTCAGCCAGCATTGACCGGTCATATTTCACGTGTGTGTGTAACAGCGTGTGTGTGTGTGTGTGTGTGTGAGAGAGAGAGAGAGAGAGAGAGACACTGTGACACTGTGTGTGACAGACACAATCCACGCATTGTTGACATGTGATATGGTCTTTGAGCAGGAATGATGAGAACTCAGACAACAATCTGCGCGTTGGACTGTTTGTGGTTGTGTCCTTCTTCCTGGTCATCAGTGTCCTGGCTTTCCCCAATGGTAAGAGACACACTCTCACATTGTTGTTCACAACGAAATGTTAAAGGTCCAATGTCTAAGGTTGAGTTGAAATACTGGATTTCTATTGGCAGAAATACAATACAATACAATGTTTGCATCTGTACATAATCACTTCATTGTTTATGTATGAGTTGTTGTCACTACTCTGGAATGAGCCATTTGTGTATGTGTTTGTGAGGCCGCCATGTTTTTTTTTTATTTTTACATTTTATTTACCTTTTGAGTTTTAATGATGTAGGTTCCGCTCCTCACTTAACCACACACACTGCACCTTTAATAGATCGGTAACATTGATGAGGTGACGTTTTCGATACACCGCATCAAAGTGAGAAGAAGAGTGTTAACCTGCGACACGCGGCTTCACCACTAGGTGTCGCTCAGTCCTACATACTGCAGCTCGAGTCTTGTGCGATGTGTTGCTGTGACCCATGTAACCGTCGACCAATCACCTCCCTCCGCCTCACCAGGACCCTTCACCAGGCCACACCCTGCCATCTGGAGGATGGTGTTTGGTGAGTCACTCCGCGGCGGCTCCGCCTCTTCGGATCAGATCCGGCGTTTTTCCCTCTCGTGTCTTTAACCTTCGTTCCCTTTGCCCGGGCGCCGCCAGGTCTCAGTGTCCTGTACTTCCTCTTCCTGGTCTACATCATCTTCCTCAACTGGGACCAAGTGAAGACTCTGATGTACTGGATGGACCCCAATCTGCGCTACGCCACGAGGGAGGCCGACGTCATGGTGACGCTCATCGGCTCAACTCCGTTGCCTCGTCAGAGGCCTCCGCTGTGTTTGATCCTTCAGTGGAAGACAAGTGGATATTTCCTCTGTGATTTTTAAAAAACGTTTCTCTGTCGCTCCGCAGGAGTATGCCGTCAACTGCACGGTGATAACGTGGGATCGCATCCTGAGCCACTTTGACATCTTTGCCTTCGCACACTTTGCCGGCTACGCGGTGAAGGCCATGCTCATCCGCAGCTACGGCCTCTGCTGGACCATCAGCATCACCTGGGAACTGACCGAGGTGACGTGCGCCGACGTTGACCCGTCTGATCCCAAACCGCACACCGACGAATAAACAAGTGCGAAAGGCAGAAGAATAGAATAAGAGTGTTTCGGCTCCGAGTGTGCTGGAAACAGGAAGCGGTGGTTTTCGGCGCCACTTCCTCATCTCCCGCTAATTCTTCAGTGGTGCAGGGATTCGATCACAGGATGTAGCGCGACAGCAGATTCGCGGGCGATGCAATTTCACGGTCGTCCTGTCTCCACAGCTGTTCTTCATGCACCTTCTACCAAACTTTGCGGAGTGCTGGTGGGACCAGGTGATCCTGGACATCCTGCTGTGTAACGGAGGAGGCATCTGGCTGGGAATGACCGCGTGCCACTTCCTGGAGATGAGGACCTACAGATGGGCCAGCATCAAGTCGGTGACACCCGCTCTGTAGAATGGAAATGTGTGGGATGAACATGGTTAATGCAGCACTCGCTGTCCGTGCAGGGAGATCCACTCCACCACGGGCAAACTAAAGCGCGCCGTTCTCCAGTTCACGCCAGCCAGCTGGACCTACGTGCGCTGGTTCGACCCCAAGTCGTCTTTCCAGAGACTGGCCGGCATCTACCTCTTCATGATCCTGTGGCAGGTAGGACACCCCCCGCCACCCCCCCCCCACCCCCCCGCCAGGGTCCCCCTCCAAAATCTGTGGTGAACGGTGCTCTCTCGCGTCTCGTCCCTGCAGCTGACGGAGCTGAACGCCTTCTTCCTCAAGCACATCTTCGTCTTCCAGGCGTCGCACCCGCTCAGCTGGTGTCGCATCGTCCTCATCGGAGTCATCACCGCGCCCACTGTCCGGTAACCGCCTCCACGCGGCCGGCGATGACGCGCCGAGGAATGTGGGGTGGGGATGTTGACTTGTTACGAAAGAAAAAAAAAAAAGAAATCATGTGACCCCGTTGTCCTCCTCCTCCCTCAGGCAGTACTACGCCTACCTGACGGATACGCAGTGTAAACGGGTGGGGACACAGTGTTGGGTGTTTGGGTGAGTTTCCTACTTCAACAAATGGACT
>JAFBJT010110695.1:98179-116736 GCA_016785325.1 Chascanopsetta lugubris | reverse complement strand
GGGGGGGGGGGGGGGGCTGGTAGTGAAACATCATCAATGCCTCTACACAGAAGACACAAGTCCAAGCTTTTCTACTGTCTTTCACCCAAATACTCTGTTTGTTCAGCGCCAATAAAAAGCAAAAGAAAGGAGGCGTTTGTTGAAGCATGTGTCTCAATGTCATTTACAGTTGGAATGGAACTGCCACACATGAACAGCGCCTGCCACCAACGCCGTCTGCCGACGTTACGGAGCTTCAGGTCCTCAGCCAGACCGAGAGGACGGACACACTTTCTATCATGTTCACAGTTTTGGAAATACATTTTAAAACGATGTGCACTACTTGGTAGGAGTCTGATACGGGCTGATACTAAGATGTCCGTGAAGCTGCAGCGCTTTATCGCTGCCACCAGGACTGCAAATGACAATAATAAAGAAAAATACACTACAAAAATAACTTTAAAAAAAAAAATTGTTTACCATTTAATCCAATTGTTAATAGACCTTCCAAATGAAATGGAACTCTATGTGCTACCTCATACCGTACATTCATTGAGAAGTTGTTTCAACGCTGGTAATAATAATGTTGTCCGTTAATAGTCCAAAAATAGTGAATATTTAAGAATGATAAAGAGTTGATACATTTTTTTCTAGTCTTGATGACCACACAGTGCACTCTTTAGTATAATGTGCATTTAACTATTCATACAGAGCATCTACAGTATGTTGAGGTCAGTGCCTTGCCAAAGGACACTTAAAGTGAATACTGGGATGGAGCCACTGACCCTCTGGTCCAACACTGTTGACCATTCACCTCATATACTGTCATGATGAAAAGTGGAGCAACATAATGAGCAACACAATATACTACTGAGTATTGCAGTCGTCCGAATTCAGGACTGTTGGAGGAAAAGCGGCGGAGCGACAGGAAGAGTGAGACGTCTTAACTTTCATTATTTTTCTTATCCTCATTCAAAATATGTGAATTTTCCACAGATTGTTTTGGTTTCCGTTTTGGGTTCCTGTTACTGATGCCGTAGTTTGTTTATTTATGAAGGGGAAGAAACAAAAAAGAGCTGATCAGTGCATCATAACGCAAAAACAAGTTCATTGTTACATTTAAATATAATATTTTGATACTTTCTACCAGGCTACATTAACACTCAAATATAAATTAAAACTATCGTAAAAAGCCGGAGGAACAGTACTATGAATATCGGCACAGAAATATCAGAGTAATATTGTCATATACATATTGTCACGATCGAGGGTCAACTGATCAGCAGCCACCTCATTATTGAAGCATTTAGGATTTTGCCGAATCAGCGGCAAGTTTTCTTTCAATGATCAGGGATGAAGCTGAATGATTCATATTCATTTGCTTTAACTGCATCTGAGTTTCTTTGTCAAACATCAGAGGAGATAATGTTTGTATTGATTCTATTTAAATTGGATTTCAAAAGCACTGAACACTCAATCTTTGAATAAGATTTGTCTTGGATTTTGAAATTCAAGACATATTTATACATCTATAAAAAGTAATATTGTGAGTGTATTACTGGTACCAAATCAGTTATCTGCGTCTAGATAATGGGGTTTGGTGCTCGCCTTGAATAAGATAATACAGGACAATACGCTATGATCAGTAGCATGTTCCCTTAACTTAGAATGATTACTTAATATGCGGCAGTTGACATTTAAGTAGGAAAGTCAACTATTTGTCCGTTTCTTTCATTTCAGGTGCTCAACCCATGATCAACCGAACATTAATAAAAAACCTTTAATCACTGAATAAAACCACACAGAGAGGAGGTGGAATATGTCCTCAGACTTTTGCTCAAAAGGTTAATAATGACTATATAAGTTAAATAAAGAAACAAGAAATGTATATTTGCTGTGTGTTTGTGCAGCTCTGCACCCGTGAAAAAGATGAATGTAAAATGATCTCTCTTTCAGAAATGAAATATCATGTATTTATACTGATGTATCTCTGCGCGTGTGATCATCTTTAGTGAAAGTCCACTCGACGAACGCGGCCATTTTTGCACCGTCATGGTTTGATGTTCGCTGTGAATGGACACCTTTTGAAATTGCATCAAAGTCAACATCAGCTTTCAGTTGTTCTCTGTTTTGGTGCAGGGATAAGATGAGGCGGCACTGAGCGGCAAAAATAAATTAAAGGTACAGTCCGTGGGATTTAGTCATGAACATCTTAGTGGCGATGCGTGTATGGAGACTTTTTACATTTCGTATTTTCCTCTGGTCTGGTTTAAAGGGTTTGTCCACGCTGCTTCCTCATCTGTGTCACATGAGGCTGCAGAGACACAATGGACGGATTTTAAATGTCTCTCACGTTGTGTTTGAACTCTGACCTCTTTGTGTCTCACTGCCTCTGTAAGCAGCTTGGCTTCAGTCCCAATGAATGCGCCTACAACTCAATCCACTCTACAACGCTCTCAAGCGCCGATACGCGACTGAGCTAAAGGAACAAGCTCCCCCTTTTTATCATATACATTTACATCCTGTGTTTGACTCTATTGAGGGTCCAAGCGGGAGCAAATGCTTAATCAGCAGAATCTGACGTCACAAAATATGCTTATAATAAACATAAAAATGGAGGTTAACTAACATGAATTCTACTATGAACGAAAGAAAGTCCTACGTTTCCAACATCACATTTTTGAAATTAACCAATAAATTCCATCTTCCCCTGCCATTTAAACTATGTAATTTTATAGAGCTGTAAAATAGACTGTATAGAATCAAGCCATTTTTCCTATCAAGTCATTAAACAGTTTAATGTCCACTGACAACCATCATAAATGACTGGTGCACATACACTAACCTCTCTCATAGCTGCCCGTCTGTGACACCGGCGATGGTCGCGATGACGTTACCACTCGCACCCGCTCCGCCAGGTTTCGGACGCTCGCCTTTGAGCAGGTTTCAGAACTCAGGGAAAGCGCCCGGTCGTGGCCGAGCGGAGACTTTAGAGTCCTCGGAACGTACCTCCGGATCTTTGCAGAAGCAGAGGGAGGCTGCTGCGCCTCGGCTGTGTTGCAGCTAAATGATTTTGTGTTGTAAGTTGTCAGACACATCAGCTGGTTCCGCATTAAACGGCTTAACACAGTTCCTTTTGTCGACTTTCCATGTCCTGAAACCTCTCGCCGAGCGCCCGAGGGGCCTTTGGAAGCTCACAGCGTATTCATGTGTCATAGCGGGCTTTTGTTCTTGGAGAGTCGGGGAAATGCACAGTGTTTGCACAAAATGCACAATTTTGCTTTTTGTCCGCGGCGGCGGCAACAAGGCTGCTTCTCAGATTTTTGGCGTGTGGATGTGACGTGGCAGCCTCTTAACTCTCGGCCACAGAAAACTCTCCCGTGCAACGTTCAGAGCGTCGACTTGTTCGAAACGCTTCTCCGCCCGAGATCAGACTCTTTCATCGCAGCGATAACTGAACTGAAACATTACCAGTGTTGTGTGTCTGTTGGAACATGACATCCTGCACTGCTTATCTCGGCGAGGACCAATCAGATCCATATGTGGGTGTGGATTTATATATTTTTTCTTTTTCTTTTTTTTCTTTTTCTTTAAAAGGTGCAGTGCGTAAGGTTTTGGTATTGATCTGATATTTGGTCATTACAAAACAGTTACATACGGACATTTCCATGAATTTATAATCACCTTAATGTACTGTATAATTGTTTTCTCCCATTTCCCTTAAATCAGCCCATTAATGTCTATTTACACGAGGAGTGGGTCCTCTCCATGGAGGCCGCCATTTTTTTTGTACCGTAAACCAGATTGGGTGTATTAAACATCAATTCAAAGTTTAGATGACAGCTGAGGGCTAGCATTGGTTCTCCTGTACACGTGACGTGATGAGTACAATTTCACCTCTAGATGTCACCAAATGTTACACACTGCACCTTTAATTTATATCTATACATGAGTCATGGATTGGCTCAAATGATGGTACATTCCCTCCAACAGCTTTAACAATGTGACGGTGATAGGCACCTAGAAAGACCTGCCGTCGATTATGAATATTTTTTGGGAGGGCGACAGCGTCGATATTAACATGTGGTGGTTATTTAAAATTCGTTGAAATTCATGAAACCTAACGGAATGGGGTTTTTGAAGTACACATCCGCTCTATGTTTTTTTTAACTGACGAAGAACGTGTTCGTACCATGACAGTGACCCTCCTGACCCCGTCCTCGGCCTCCTCATGCTCCCGGACGCCCTGCGTCAGGTTGGTGTAGTTGGCCAGTTTGCTGAGTAGAGACGACACCATGGGAGTGCTGTCCATTTCCTCCTGCAGAGAGAGAGAGAGAGAGAGAGAGAGACAGAGAGAGAGACAGAGAGAGAGTCACATAAAGAATATTGATTTTGCTATTTGCCAAGACACTTTGTAATTACAGTTTTGAAAAGTGTATAATAATGTGTTCATTTCGAATCACTTCTCATTTTCATACATTTCTCTAGATATGTGTGTTACGTGTATCCACCCGTACCCTGACTCTGTCAACATAGTTTATGTGAATAAAAAAGTCAATTATATGCAACACAAATTTACCTCAGATACTGTGTATGATGTGATTTAAAAAATAGTAATATATTTCGTAAGGGGACGATGCAGATAGTCGGCAGAATGCTGAATAACGCTCTCTCACTATCGCTCGACCCTCTCACGGAGAACAATATGCTTCGCTTACCTCAAACAGAGCCATGTTCTTTCTTTCATAGTATGTTTCTCCATCGGTGTCTGAGCTCATGCACGGACTGGACTCTCTGTGGTTGTCATCTGCTAAAACACACACACAGACATGTGCACACACACACACACACACACACACACACAGAACATACTGTCAGACACACTCTGTAAACTACAAATATAACGTCACATGAAAGGAAACTGGCAGCAGGATCACAAGATGTTACGCTGTCTCACTGAAGCAGTTGTACTGTATTTGTGCAGTAGCATTAGTAGTAGTAGCAGTAGTAGTAGTAGTAGTAGTAGTAGTAGTAGTAGTAGTATCAGTAGCCATACTACAAGACTGGGAGGTCACAAGATATGCACTGGTGATGTGTAATCAGTGTGAAACTAAATGACAATCAATAGACAGTTCAGCCATACTATCATTGTTGTTTGATTGACGTATATAGTAAGAGGTTTAGTCAGATAATGTAAATGTAGTATTTACAATAGGCTCTGATTCCCTGCTGTATCAGCCATAGTAACAGTGGAGTGCTGGATGATACAAAATACGATAAGGGACCAAGGTTTCCGTTTTCGGGGCGACACAGTCAGGTTCTGTCCCCCCGGTTCAGCCATTTCGGTCCAGGGACCACATACAGTCCAATTGGATCCCAGTCAAATCATAGCCTGATTACCAATGCACGGCGCCATGTGCCTCAATTGAAAAAAGTCACATAAACATCGGTTTTGGCCCGTTTGTTCGGACACCGCTGCTCTGAAACCTCTTGTTCACTGTCAATGCTCCGTTTGCCTTCTCTTGCTGCCCCCCGGTCGTCATGCAGCGGTCTCCGCCGATTAGATATGGTATGTTATCACACTGGATCACACTGTTGTTGGCCGGGCTTTATTGCCTGGAAGAAAGCAGCGGTGGCGAGATCAGTGAGGAGGAGTTCATAAGAACAACTGTGTGCCGTGGATGCACATGACATGGGGAAGAAATGCAGCGTGCAGCGATGAGCAGCCAGATTGTTCCCGGCCGACGCTGCCTGCTTTACAACTTGCGCTCGCTTGCTGGCGGAGTCTCTTGACAGTCGGTGTGCAGAGGTTAAGGTCAGCGTCAGACGTGTAACAAGTGTGTAATTGGACACATACTGCCGTCACTATGCGTCCACCCTGAGCCGCTGATTCGATTGATCTGGGAGCACGGATGACGTAAGAGACCCAAACACTGGAAATACCCTTTCCCTCCGTTTCATAGACGATTATCGGGTCATATTGTCTCAAGCTATCTCGCAGAGAGCCTGTGACCCCATGTGATGCAAGCGCAGCCGGTCAATAAAGAATAAATTCATGATCGTACGGTGGCGTCCATGTGGAAACGCTAAAGATGGGGATTGTGGGATTGGCAGTTTTTGCTGCATTTTGGCCTCGGAATGGATTTCACATTAAAAGTTAGTGAACATGCAATCCAATTCGATTCTACTTGAGGGCACCAGAGCCTCACTGGCTGTGCGAGCACTACAGTTGTGCTGTGTGTTGCGGTCATCGGTTGCTCACACTGGCCACGTGGGCAGCAGCAGAGCAGCAGTGTCGTTTTGAGTATGCTCACTGTATTGTCCTCATAGATGTTTACGCATGGATATTACACGGGACGGCCGAGCTATAATAAAAAGTGGCCGAGATTCCATTCAAAAATACCTCAAATAATCTAAACTATAAATCAGGCTGTAACAGTGTGTTTATGCAAGCTTCTGCACAAATGCATGAAAATTGCATTACAAGGATGGATGAGGATTTTCCGAAATGTGGCTAATCACTAAACGTGCTTATGCATTTTTTCACTGAAAAATCTAGTTTGACAGAAAACTACCATTTGCATGGAATTGTATTAGATATTAGTTAAGTTGGCGCTATGCAGTGCCTGGTGTGAAAAAACACTATAACATTGTAATTGTACACATTATACTGCATTATACCGCATTCATGAGCCCTGGGGTGATACGTGGGCCGAGTGCCAACATCAGTCCCACACACATATAAAGTAAACGACAACTTTTGAAAACAAAGGCACAACACACGTCTATTTGCAGCATTTTGTGTGTGTGTAGATGTGAGGTTCAGTGTCTTGCCCAAGGACACCTCAGCATGTGGAATAGGGGTGAGGTGGGAACCGTCAGCCGCAGCTGCCCCAAATAAACATGCAATGGTTTCAGACAGCATGTGCACAAGATCCAGAATTCCTGTAGTAATCAGATTTACCAGTAGATGTCCATGTTTCATTATATACAACAGCACAGGCTCTGCTCAGCGAGTTCATCGCTGCATGAACGACACACAAACCCACATCACCATAACAGCAGCAACACAAGAAGGTCAGCTTGACTGAATTGGATGTTATCACAGAATGTTCCTTCCTACTTTTGTAAAAAAAAAAAAATAATAATAATAATAATCTTCACTCTCCATTCAATGGCACAGTAGATGTTTTTCTTCTTCAGGAATTTGAGTCATTGAAGTTTATGGTGTATCAGAATGAGAGTCTGTTTAGGGAATTATTATATGTCATATGATGAGTTTGATAGATGTCAGACGTTCTGTCCTCGCATGTGTCTAATCCGTCACTATGCCGGCCTCAGTGTGATGAATGTGTGTCAGACCGGACTGTTGGGTCATTGCGTAAGTGACAAAGAGAGTAAACACACACACTGAAAATAAACTTCTCTTTGAACACAGAGGAAGTGTTTCTATTGGCAGGCCAACACAAGGAAACGCTGCTATATACAGTATAATGATTGACTTCCTGTTCCTCGTTACAGTGTCAAGAGAGAGAGTTCAGGGTTGAAAGTCAAGGGCAATGGACACGATGGCGTGGGGACGGAACTTTAGAGCCGTCCAATAGGAGACTTTGATACTTGAAAAACAGAGAATTCTTCAGGACTTGTCGGATCTGAAGATGGAACTTAGCGATAAGTAATAACACAGACCAAGTGGAAAGTGGGAAACAGGATCCGTGTCACAGGTCCCTGCTTTGGAAAATCATGGTGCTGAGATGTTATTGTTTATACAGATGGCATCTTGTCTGCTCAGCACTGTCTGAATGAGCAGAGAACCCTCTGTGTGTCCTTTGGACAACTGTATACCCTAAGACAGGGGTGTCCAAGTTGTGGCCTGTGGTCCATTATTTATTGGCCTGCAGTGTTTAAAAAATATATATAGTATATTTGATTATTAAACTTTTTGTTGATTTTAATAGTGGCACGGCCTTTTGTGTATTTTTCTTTATGATTCAGTTCATTATATTATTCTGAAATCTTGTTATTTGGGATCATTGGGTTTGCATGAATTGTTGTGCAAGTCTTCTTTGGCTGTAGAGAAGCTGGGATTGAACTGCTGAGCCTCTGGTAACCTGAGAGCTTTATAGCCGGCCACTAGGGTTAAATAAGAGCGCCCACTGAGGAGAATTGTATGGTTTACAATGTAAATTCTAAAACACCCATGAAACAGTGGTAATAAATCTCAAGAGTGTGTGTCTTTCGATGCTCGTGTGGGTGCATGTGTGTTTGATTATAGCTGCTTCTCGGTTTTTAACTCAAAGATTTGACATTATCATGGTTTAATAACAACCAAACCATCACTCGAGTGGAGCTGGTGCTGCTGCCACACTGAGAAATGCCATTGTTGGAAAATTCTCAACAATACCATTATCTAGTTGCTACTGGTTTGAGCACTGTCATCCCTCTCATTTCCTGGATTTACACAGAAGCTCAATCCCAAACACCACAACACTGAGATCACCACAGTCCAGTCAGTGTACATTAACATCGCCTAAAGGCAGCGACATCACGTTCCATTGTGCCGATCCTTGACGCGCCGACTCTAATTCCCTCCGATGAACACCCCAATGACCGAGCTTCGTTTACAGATATCATCTGCAAAGTGGACTTTAACTCACTGCTTCTTATTTTTAACGATGAAGGTTGTCGTGTCGCTGACTCATCGTTTAACAGGCGCCGGTGAATACAAGCCACGCCCCTGATTACGGGAGGCCTCTATGCTGAGTAAATCCCATTATGCTCTTTTATGCGCTGGGTTCAGTGTAAATAAAGGAACAATGGCGTGATGAACGGCCGTTGACGATATAGTGGAATATACAGAGAAGCCGTGTCCCAACCTGGCGTCCCTCATTTAAAGAGTCTAAATCCCGGCCTGCTTGCTTTTAAAATGAAATATCCCTTTTTATGAACTGAGATCTTTGGTGCGTCTCCCCAGCGATCCCATACTATTAACTGAGGCATCGGCTGAATCCCTTCAGAATGCAGAAACGCATGAGAGAGAACCTCCCGCTGAGAGACGCAGACTCAGCAGATTCTGCCTCAACTTTTGACACTAGTAAAAAGTTAAAACAGTAATTATTAACTTCAGGTGTATGGCTTATTCAAAGTACACTGCCATTGTCCTAAGATCACTGTGATTAACAAAAGTATTATAATTAAAATGCAGACCACACGCAGTAAAACAGTGATAGGGCTTAATATGATGAGGGCTGGTCATTCTAGACTTTATAGGCCGGTGCCATCAGCATCTAGATCTATAAAACAATTATGGTTTGGTCAGGTGTGATATAACTCGGACTATATGATGGTTTCAGTTTGACTCTGAGAAATTAAATTTAGCACAATCTAAGGGGGATTATGTTGTAAGACTAAGGCGGTGAAAGGGTTAGAGGAGATGTCATCTGACCAAAACGTCAGGGGTTCAGTTCCTACCACTGGAATGTCCTTGGTCAGGACACTGAGCCCCACCTTGTCCCATGAACTCACCGATGAAAAATTGCTGCACATAGACAGACACTACGAACGATTTTTGTGACTGGGTGGATGTAAACTGTACTGTAAAGAGCTTTGTGGGGTCATTTAGACCTATTTACCATTCAACACAATAAATCCATTTCGCTCGCATCGTGGAATCAATCAGTTGAGTCATCAAAGAGTGAGAAAGCATTTCTTCAAATGGGTTCATTCAATTCAATCAAATCTCTTTCAGGTATATTTGGACAATCTTCACTGACTCATCAGACGGAACTTTCACTTCTTCTCCTCTGTACTGTGTACAATTGTAGTTGATATACCGAATGCATATGTATTTTAATACTCGTGTTGCATATTTTTTCATACGACCACTTTTTTATATTGCTCTTCCTGCTTGTGTGTGCTTGTGCTCTCACTTCCTGTGCTGCAACAACTGATGCAAATGACCCCACTGTGGGACAAATAGAGGGTTACCTTATCTTAACTTCATCCAATGTGACCATTTTGAACCTAGTGTATCATAATAACTTCATATCATTGGGGCAAACACGGGGTCAAAATACTCCAAATTGAACTTTCAGTCTAGACAACTTCCACTTTCAAAGCTTCACAACAACATTTAACGTTTTACAACACACAACCCTTTGCACTCACTCGGAGCTGCACTGAAACAACACACACTTCCTCCTCCCCGCCGCACTTAATTGAGCTGCTCTGCAAGTTCTGGCTGGTTGAACCATGTCACCCTGTGAGTGTTTAGCTCGAGTGAAGCATGTGCCTGCATGCATAAGTGTCAGCGTGCTTCTGTTTGTACAGTTGTACAATGACGCATCACACTCGCACATTTTAACCCAGTGCATGCTGGGATATGTATATCACACATGACCCAATGACCCAGAAAAGGGAGATGGCATTTACACGAATGGTCCTCCACCAGGATGTGGACGTGAGGCAGGTGTTGTTGTCCTACCTTGTACGTCATTTTCTCCGTCCTGACAGACTCGACCCACACTGACAGATTTGGTGTCTCCGGCTGCTCCTGGGTTGTTGCCAGCGTCCTCGGTATCCTCCACTGGCACCACTGTGAAATTAATAGGCATCTTGGCTCTTTGTTTCCGCCTTCTGATCCAAAGCAGAGTTGTTGTCAAAGACGGTTGATCCTTCCACTCGGACAGAGAGTCAAACTTGAGTCCAATGGAAGAAGCAGAGCCCTATCAGGGCCCCTTGAGAAGCAGCTCAGGGATTCAGCCTGACCACAACATGGCACTCACTTCCAATCTGTTGTTTCCTTTGCCTGTTTCTGTAACATGATCCGCCGGGCTCTAACCTCTGGGTGAAAAGTGCCGCCTCCTGCACATGGGCCAGGCCAAAGTCCCTCCTGTTGTGTGTGTGTGTGTGTGTGTGTGTCTCCTTGTTCCTTTCCCTCCCTTTTCTCCAAAGGACTGCCTCAAGACTGCTGCCCCATGTGACCATCTATTTACCATATGAACAGAGCAGGAGCCCCATACATGGAGAGCCCTGCAGCTCCTCCCTTTGCTCTCACCGTCCCACTTCTCCTCTCAGACTCACACCTTTGCAAAGCCGGAAGGTGGCAAACGCTCTCGGAAGAATCTGAAAGAAAGAATCCAGAGAGTCAATAGAGTCCAATTTGAGTCAGTAAATTAATCTACCGGCTGTCTTGTGTCAAGGTGAAGTCTTTTCTTGTGTCTTCAGTTTCTGGTCTGGTTAGTTCCCGTCTCTAGTTTGCTCTAGGTCAACAAAATGGGTGTTACCTTTCCCACAGAGCATTGTGGGTAGCGGTGGAGTGCTGATGTTCAGCAGAGAGAGAATGGCACTTCACACTCTCATGCGTATACTCACATTGTGCCAGCAAAGGAAACACCTTGAAATCTTAGAACACTACTTTCCTCCGTGGTGTGACAAACAGTAAAGATTACAATAGAGTCGCTAGGGAGGAAAGAGTGAGCTTTTAATAACAATGGATACAAGTAAACAAGAAGTGTTTACAGTTTGTGGGAAGGATCGGAGGCTGCTGGCACTCTGGTGAAGGATTCCTCAAACAGCTGATTAGAGTCATAGGATGGAGTGGTTAATTTATTTATTTATTTTTTCCTATTGTAACAAAATCCTCAGTAAGTGTACATTTGTACACCGTAAAGTTTGAATTTGAAGTTTTGCCTTAACATGATGCTAACTATCCAAAACAATGTGACAACTGATCCTGCAGCAGATACTGCTACAGCTACAAGCATTTATCAGAACCAGATGTTTGTGCTCTGTTGTCCAGCCAGACACATGAATTAGGTTGGTTAGCGTTACTTATTTAAAGGTATCATGCATTACCTTATTATAACGTGTGTTGGCTTTGATATTTACATAACTCGGCTTTGAAGTTAGCTTACCAGTTGCATTAGCTTTAGCCTAATTTAGAAGAGTGTCGCTAAACCGTTCCTGAAATGCTACCATCGAAGCTGAAAATACATATGGTTTATTTTAGGGGACAGTAATGATTAGATTTTCTATTTGTGAGTCAACTTGCAAGTAGTCGTACATCGTAGTACAGACTGTATCGTCAAATATCTGTACTCTACCACACTTGAAGTAAATGCTTCAATACAAAGTGAGGTGAGGGGTACGCAGCTTCAACATGCAACTTCACCACTAAATGTTTCTAAATACTACACACTACTATGAAGTAAAATGTGTGTATTCTTCCTCTACTACTCATTATCTCAACCTTTTACGAAATGAAATGTTGAAATGACAATACCAAATAAGTGGACTAATAAGATCACAGTATGCGTAAAATAAAGAAGGAAAGAGTTACACTTTTATTTTATTACTTAATTTATAAATAAATATCAAATTGCTCCACAGCAGTATATTTTTTTACTTCAAATGATACTTGTGAATGTTGGTGTGTAGTAGAATGGTGTGGGATCATAAACTTAAGTGAACTCGCTTGAGTTCAATGAAAATAAAACATTTGGCCATATGTCTTCAGCCAGATGTTGTCTCTGAAGACCTGGGATGTTATTCGTTCCCAGGCCTACATTTCTGCTGAGTCTGATATGGAACATATAGCCTGCCGTAAAAAGTACAAATTGATAAACAGGCCTGCCAACTGGAGCAGTGGGGAAAGAAAACATGGCCCCTGTTGATCCTGCACACAGCCTTTCTACAGCTGCTCTGATATCAGATAAAGTCTCGGCCGCAGAAACCACACTGGATGGCGCATAAAGAAAACTGCTGTTTGCTCAGCTTTGTTTAGGAAGTGGTGAATAATGAACTTGTAGGTACATATTATTGCTTCGTCTCTCTTTCTCACCAGTCTCACCCCACGGGCAGGAAAGGAGCTGTGGGCCTCGCTTGCACTAATGTTGACCTTCTGTGCTTAGCTCTCGGCCCCCGTTTTTTTTTTGTTGTTTTTTTTTGTTGGTTCATGTACTTTTCTATGATCAGCAATGGTGGGAAAAAAGGCATATCACAGGTTACAGGTAAGGCGTGTCCATACAGTGCCAGCAGAGGGAGCTGTGGACTAAAATGTTTCATGCTGAAATGGAGCCTGAAGCAAAGTGAGGTCAATGCTCTACTCACAGGGAAGGATATTAATAGGTTGCCTGCAACCAGCGGATGGGTGAGTGAAAATGGCTTTTTAGCAGTGGTTCAAGTTGAAGTGGCACTGATAGAAACATGACAGTTTAAGTGGGATGAGGGAGCTTCTCCTGAACTGAGGTGAAGAAGAGGCTGGTTACTATGGTGATACGGATCTCTATGATGTTTAGGGTGTGTTTTTTGCCAGTGGACTTGATGCATTGGTAAAAAGTCAATTCACCACAAGACGGACTCACTACTCACCATAACAAAGGTGGTTATAGAGGGGTTGTCAAACATATGGCCCGCGGGCCAAGACTGGCCCACCAGAGGGTCCAATCTGGCCCACAAGATAAGAAGACAGAAAAAAGGCTTCATTATGGAATTGATGTTATGATTTGGTGCTATATAAACACAACTGACTGAACTGAGTAATGAGTTGTGTGAATGCATGTGCTGCGCTGATGAGCAGACTAGGATTCAAAATTTCTGACCACTTCAGGTAAAAATGCCAAACATTTCCTCGTGGTAATCAGCTTATCATCGGTGTGATATCTCTTGGCCTGAGACTGAACCACCATGGCTTCTCTCCCTCCAGGACAAAACTGCCATTTTATCCCCCTCAGATGGCTTAAGTGTGAATGTTGAAAAAAGTGAAAGCGAGAGAGGTGGAGGTGAAACCCAATCCCTTTAGCAAACAGCAAAAAGGTCAGTGCTGACGCAGACCCGGGAACAGGCCGCCCTCCCTCAAGACTATATTCTTAAGTGGCCAGATTCTATTTGTAGCGTTTTTACCTGTTTACTAACTCCCCCGCCCCACCCCCCTCTCGAAAACCAGGTAGCTGCACAAACATACTGGAGGGTTTTGGCCGACCTCTCGTGTCATCACACTGGGGATAAAATTTAACTGCCTGCACTGTGCTGTCAGACCAGAGAACGCAATATCAGGGCAGGAGGACTCATGTTTGTCTGGCCCGGAGTGCACTTTTAGTTCGGTTGGTGGGTTGATTACTAAAATACTTTTATTTATATGAAGTGCAATATCCTATTAAATGAAGCAAGACAGTAGTGTGCAGTGGGATACCAGCTGACGATTGCTTTTATTTTATGTTATAAGGCTCAGAATTTAGGAGTGGAGAATTGATCAACTTTAAAACTTACCATTTGTTTTTAAATTAATCAATTGAAATCCAATGGACCTGTGTTTATCTTTGACTTGGTAAGAGATTCTATCCAAGGTAATGTACATCCAAGTAGGGAATTGAACCCATGCATTCAAAATGCATGGTCTATCACTGTACTTCACCCATCCCAATCTCTTTACTTAAAAATTGTACTTACTTTACTTACTGTAAATGTTAGGACTCACGTATTTACAGCCTCTCATTCAATTAAAAGGAGAAACATTTGTTTCAAATACAGCTTGTATATTTCTGTATAGAATTTGAAAGTCTTTTTCATTTTCTATTTTTAGGGTCAAGAGCATTTCAGGTGCAGAACATAACCCACTTTTCTGAACTCACATTTATACAAGCTTGAAATTATTTGATCATATTGGGGAAAAATCAACACATTATTGGATTATCCAATTATTATGATGAAACCCGTTTCATCGTCATCATGTGTACTCAGCCTGCCAAAGGCGACAGGAGGGCACCAGGGGGTGCAGTGCTCAGACAAACTATTTTAAGTGAGAGCGGAAAATTTTGACGGGTTGTCTGTAATGGCGAGGACCAACACTGGAGGATCAGGGGATAAGAAGAAAGTCTGTGAATGGTTTGGGACTGTGGCAAAGAGTGACCCTCTGCCACACTCTGCTGGCACTGGAGCCGCACATGTGGGTTACCAACAAAACAGGAGAGGAGGGACACATGCCAAGGCCATAATTTGAGTCTGGGATCAGGACTATATGTATGTGTATTTGGTGGGTGGGAGGTGTGGAGCTCTGGTGGAGCCAGAATTGACCAATCCACAAAATGTTTTCAGGATGTACAAAATAAGGCTTCAAATTTTCTTTTCAATAAAAGTAATATTAAGAATATTCCGTCAATTTAAAATAAGCATCTTGGGAATCAAAGACAATCTCTCAAACCATTGGGATCACAAGCTCCAAGTGGGACTGAACATGTTCAAGTGGAGTTTTCCGTCCAGGGTAAGATCTTGGTGTAAAAGAAGTGATGTGGAAACGCAATAGGATTCACTGTAAGTACAAAGATGTGTTGACAGCATATGTAAGACAAGACGGATGCAAAACCAAGAAAAACAGGAAAAAATATGAATATCCGAGAATGAAAAACCTCCGGCAGACACACATAGAAGACAGGAGTCAAGAGAGAATGACCATGACCCTGTTGAAGGTACATCAACAGCAGTGTAGGGCTGAATCACCAAAAGTTCTCTACATGTCCTCTGCTCTGGATAGGTAACAAGTACCCTTGATATTCTGTCAGAGCACATTGGAGAACTTCGTGTCGCTGAATAATCTTAGTCATCAAGCTGGTGGTATCAAAGATACAAAGGTAACTGGACTTGCTTGAGTTTCCTGGATAACTAAAGTTGACGCTTTGTTCATTTAAAATTAGTAAGACTAATGCCTCTCCCCAGCGATGCTCACTTGGAGACATCCCGTCTGTCCTCAACGCACCATCCCTTACTTGGAACGATCCAGAGATAATCAAATCTGTGTGTTGTTCTCTGGACAGAGCTCAAGACTCAAGAGTGCTGCAACAACTCTGTGCAGTTCAAGTCTGAAAGCTGTCCTTCAAAAGAGTAGACATTATACATCAGGTGGACAGACATGGTCAGAGGCCATTGGCCAAGCAAATGGATGATGGAGGCAGAGGAAGTTAGTAGTGGCTTGAGTCTGGCATCACAACCTAGCTAGTGAATATAGAGGCTTTTGTGCATGCGGAGAGGACGGAGGCCAAACACCAGGATCCAGGTAGTTGCGGTTTCAAACAGGACAAGCAGGAAAAGGAAGTTTGTGCCAGAGAGAAGGGAAGGTGTAAGATTTACAGATAACCTGCTTTGTACTGTCTGTGGTCACAGTCCAGAGTACACAGGTGTTTGTTGAAACAGCGGCTGAGAGAGATATCCGTCCCAGATACTATATATTTCTGTCACCTGTCATCACCCACTCACTCTCCGGCAGAGTGGGCAGAGCATTGGCTTCAACCCTGCATCCTGCTGGTACCACCCGTAGGCGCAAAAATGAAAAAACACTTGCGCTTGATTGAACTCAAGTGGGTTTTTCTAAGTGCGTAATCAGCGCCTCAAAATACTTGGAAACGGACAAAAACGGCACCGTGGCGAATGTAAAACAACATACAGCAGATGGCTTGGTAAATAAGCCATTCAGCTATTCCCCTCTCGCTTCATGTTCTGAGCCAGGTGCTGCCCTCGCTGTCTGTGGGTGCAAGTGAAATTTGCCTCTTAGCACACAACTGCAGGTAGAACTGAATAAAGTTACCTTTTGATGTTTCTTGAAACACCGTTCCCAAGAGGAATCAAGAGACACAGGTTGTTTCAGGTCTTTTGGTTGAACATGGGGTTGTGCTAAAGTTGAGAGTTAAAGGTTCTATATAGTCCTATATATCCTAATCCTATTAATACATGTTTCCATATCTTTTATAAGATGGTATACACTTTAATTTGTAAACATTGCTTGGTGTAGATTTTATGAACTAATGGGGCACAACCCCCCCCCCCCCCCGTGTCCCGACAAAGAAAGTGCAGATCAATAAACCAACATCTTTTCTGTAATTTTGACACCTGCATTAGTCAGACTGTATAATGCAGCCTTATAATCTGCTTTCTTAATGCCTATGGTCATTTTCAATGTATTCTTCTTATTATTATTACTATGATAATGCAGGATTGGATGCTGATTAAAAATGTTACCACTGCACAAAAACCCATTTACACTGGTTTTGACACAGTGGGAAAGGAGCATCAGAAGGCATTGTGGTTTCAGTTGCCCGCAGAGGCAGCCGGTGAAATATTTATATATTCCTTTATTTGAGGGGAGTCATAATTCATCCTGTCTGTTGTATCCACGCCGAGGCAGGTCGGAGGGGGGTGTATAGTTTGCCTTTCGATGCTCAAGGAATCTCTCCCTCTCAAACAAAGTGAACATTAGATGTGCTTACATAATCTCATGCCTTATCCTCAGCTGTGGCCCCCCCCCCCCGACCCACCCACCCAATTCATCCCTTGCCTTTCCCCTTCCTTCTGCCTAACTAACTTCGGCCTGGAGGACTGCAAGTGCGTGCATATTCACTCCTCCTTTCTCAGCTCTGTGTGCATATGTGTGCGTTTATGTGCTCAGACAAAGCTGCGTGTCAACTCGTATCCATCCCAACCAAATTCCTTTCATTTTTCTGTTCTGTTCTGTTCACAAAGTGCCAGTGTGGTCTTGTGTATGTTTCTGTTTCTTTTGATTTTGCCTCCATCCACAATACCATGTCCATCTCTGATTGTATATGACAGAAAACGCACACCATGTGAACACTCGCGTATACATGTAAGTGCCTGTTTCATTGGAAATGCATGGGCAGAGTCTCAGATTGCATGAATAATAGCTCGTCGTCCTACATCTGACATCATGTGGCATTGTGGTTTGTAAAATGCAAGCTTAAGCTTGTTGGCAATTACTATTACATCAGCAACACTGTTGCGATCTGGATAGGTAGGAAACGCTTATTCAAGTTTTCTTTTCCAGACAATTCAGTCAAGGTCGTTGTGACAGGAAAGACCCTTTCAGCAAGTGGTTGTCACAGTCAGTCATTTATTATTATTATTTTTTTTAAAGTACATTGGTTTCATTTCCACACAAACCTATATACTGAACCTTAGTTTAAAAGCTAGAAAAGCCTAAGCAACCCTTTTAATTTATTTCCATTTTCAGTGGCTCCAGAGCTCCAGAGTAGTGTGTGCAGCCGGTGTATTTTCTAACAGCGTCGATTCCTGTACAAACAAACACGTTGTGGTATGGGTGTTTCCGGATCTGTGAGAAAGGAGGACTGAATGGACGTCTAGAGAGCAGCTTTAGTTTTTTTTGCTTTGTTCCTCCGCTGAGGAGGAAGACTGCATGGGAGAAGTGCTGGGTCTCTCGTAAGACTCTGCTTCCCCACCGTATTGCCTCGATCAATATGCCACCATAGGAAGTGCTTTTGGTGAATTGAGAGGCTAATAATGAGCTCAGCGAGTCTACATGGTCTGTGAAATTAAACACATTGCTCACCTGCAGCAGATATCGGTCGGCCTTGACTCTTAGCAATCATATCGGTGCCCTAATGTCAATGTGAATCACTTTGCCGTAATGCTGGGCAAAATATCTACACCGCTGTGTGTTGCTTGTCGCCCCCCCGCGTCTTCGGCAAGCTCGTGTTTCTTTTGATTCCTCTGATGTGTCTTACATCAGTGTGACCCTTTATCAGCCTTCGCTTGGATATTGAAATGTCAATTCTGTT
>JAFBJT010110695.1:69872-83965 GCA_016785325.1 Chascanopsetta lugubris | reverse complement strand
CACCCTCACACACACACACACACACACACACACACACACACACACACACACACACACACACAGACTCATACACTGGTGCAAAGAAGAAAAAAAAACTGTATCTCCTACAATCCAGTCAGGGCATGAAATGAGTAGCATTAAGCCAGAGGAGCATGGCTGTGTCACTGCAGGAGCTCGGAGCACATAAACACACACTCACAGACACGCGCTTGCGACTTCCACCACTGTGACCTCAGCGGGCTCAAAGTCATCAGGTGGCTGCCGCTCCTCTTTGAATCTTAATGGAGAGAAGTGGGCACGGGCACAGTGGCGAGGCAGCATTAAAGCGCATCGAGAAGCATGTGAAGTGGAGTGGTAATAGGATTGAGGACAGATAAAGGTCCCTAAATACACAACTGTCTGACTTCTGTGGCTCAGCGGCCTGTATGAAGGCTCCGTGCTCGGCTGATGGCCTCACACCCAGAGGTTATAAACAGTTTCAGCCTGGCCTCCAGCGGAGGGGTGTACTTTCCCCTCCACAGACGGCGGCTTATTAAACTGTGGCATCGCTCCCTTTTTTTTTATGTGGAGACCAAACACACGCTAAGTTTAACTCTGAGGTTTATGCACCTTCTGGACGGACGCACCGACGAACAGCCCGCAGCCCAAGAACGCAAACATTAGACCGTAAACATGCAAATGAACATGAATCACCCCAGTAAAAGTCAAAGCGAGACATTATTTGCTTACGTGTAATTGCTTCGAATGTACTTAAAGTATTAAAAGTAAAAGAAGTTTTAACGTATTAAAGTGAAGAGTACCCACAGTAAATCTACTTAGAATCATTCATATTCAAAGCAAATGCACTTACGGTCGTGACGACATGAGCACAGTGCAGTAGTACATTAAGTCAAAGTCAACTTTATTGTCAATGCCCTGCAGGACATTGATGGAATTAAAGTTTTTTTTTTTTTTTTTTCCTGATCTTCTGTTTAAACATATGTAAGTAGTACATAGGTCACCCAATGTGCTCTGTAAGTACTCAATATGAACTTCAACATGTGCCAAATATGCACAACATCTAAATCTAATGATGACATACAGATTAGGATCCAGATATATTGGTATATAAGGCTCATACACTATTACGACACGACATAAAACAACGTTGTCATATCGTCCGGTAACTGTTCGGGCTGAAAGGAGAGAAGGACCAGAGGAGATGTACGTGGGAGCTGTTCTCAGGTCAGGAGGCAGGGAATCAAAGTTGTAGGGCATCCATCTTGGTTTTGTTTGTGATACCAAAACAAAACAAACGCAACTAATCACACGTGCGCACAAACGGGCGGAGCGTCCTATTCCATCGTGCACGTTCCGATGTCTGGCTTCCACTCAGCGTTTAAGATAACAGATGGCGCTCCGGCTCGCCCCGCAGACCTGCTCCGTGCATAAAGACATCATTAATTCAGCGTACTAAAGCCCGTCTGAGGGCTCGCTGCGCCGCGCTTGCATGAGCGTGTTTTTGTGCTGTGTGCGTTGTTTGTTTTGAGTCTTTGTCGGAATGCGTGAGCGCGTTTTCATATTCATGGCGAAGGTTAATGCTCTCAGCGCATCCAGACAAGGCTTCTGCTGAGATGATCTCTCGTGTCTTTGCATCTCATCTAAGAGGGAAGCGGCGATGTTGACGAGCGAAGGGATCAAGGAGGAGAGGGAGGGAGGGAGGGAGGGAGGGAGGGAGGGAGGGAGGGGGGGGACGGACGGATGGAGGAAGGAGGAGTGAGTGAATGAAAGAAAGCCGGAGCGGCAAACGAAGCAGCGGATGACGGAGGGAGGCAAAAAGTTTGCAGGAAGGAAGGAGCACGCGAGGAGGGGGACTCCAGGGACGGTGGGGGTGGATGAAAGGAGCGGGAGGAACGAAGGAGCGAGCTAACAAAAGAACAAAGAAGGCAAAATGAGAGGAAAATGGAGGGATAAACAAACAGGGAGGAGGAGGAGGAGGAGGAGGAGGAGGAGGAGGAGAGGGAGAAACCGAAGAAGTGTGAGCGCTGCAGAACGGGAAAGGATAGTTGGAGTGAGGAAAGATAATTAGACAAAAGCGATGAGGGGAAAAAGAAGGAAAAAGGAGCAGGCGTATTGATTCAGGGGGAAAAAGTGCACCCCCCCATTGACAACGTGTACATTTATCCACTCTAATATTTGAGCCTAATGAAACCATAATGAAGCGCTAACATATAGAGCAGTGAAGTGGTTATTCATCATCCCCGTGTCTGCGGCGCTCTGGTGCCAGTGAGCAACATATGGCGCCTCCCTGAATATATAGCTTTGATACCGCGGCCTCACGGTGGCGGCTCGCATTAAGGAAAGAGTCCGATTGGGTTTTAATGTGACAGTTCTAAATCTTCTCCCCGGCGACAAACAATCATTTCCTCATTGTTTCCTCGTTGTTGTCCAAGTGTAAAAAGAAAAACAATCGCACAACATCCCGCATCACACAGTCGATATGAATGATTTCAAGATAAGCACAGATAAACAGTGTCAATGCAATCGCAAATCATCAGTGCACAGAGATGTTTCTTTGGTGCAGAGTTAGGGAGGACAAATATGTGTTCATCCTTCCTGGTGTATCTGCAGTGAAGATTTTATTGTCAAATGAAACTGAAGTTGAATGATTGACTGAACTGTTGCTGCTTCACTCTGCTGCACATCAGTCCCATTGTCATAAACAAGAGAACACACACACACGCACACACACACACACACACACACACACACACACACACACAGTCAAACTTTATCCTTCTCTGTCATAACATCAACACATTTTGATAGTTTGATCACTGCTCCCTGCAGAGAGGCATCAGACAGTGACCTCACCCTTGCACTCTCAAAAACATCTGGATTGGACAGCTGGTAGACTCTCAGACACACACACACACACACACACACACACACACACACACACACACCTCCACACACACAGAAATTAAAGTTTAACATCTCATAGTTACTCAAGTTGTGACAGTGCCCCCTGCTGTTTTTTTAAAACATCGCACTCCTGAAAAGAACTATATTTTGCAGAGCTATGATGATCCTGCTTCACCATTCCTCATAACACTTCTTACGCGCGCGCACACACACACACACACACACACACACACACACACACACACACACACACACACACACACACACACATGCTTGAATCCACTCATTTTAAGATCATGAAAATTAATCATGAAGAAAATTAATCATGCTGTCTTTCATCTCCTGTCTGCCTATATCCTCCTCTATCCTGCTCATTTATGTTTAGTTCTTCTATTGTCGGCTCATGTCTCTGTCCTCCCCCCCCCCTCTCTCTCCCTCTTTCTCCTTCTCCTTTCTCTCTCTCTCTCTCTCTCTCTCTCTCTCTCTCTCTCTCTCTCTCTCTCTCTCTCTCTCGCTCTCTCTCTCTCTCTCTCTCTCTCATTGGCTTTTTCCCTGAGGGAAACTTCTCAGATTTACTAAACTGTGGGAAAATGAGCACAACAAACGCAGGCAAACGGCTGCGATACAACTTCATGTCATGCAAAGCCAAGAGTTCCTGGCGTGGATCGACTGCCGGTGGGATTAGTCCCGTCCAAAGCTGCGAGCAGTCGTGTATTGCAAAGCTGAAATCCATACAAACCGAACGAATGGCCCCGAAGCAAATGAGCCATTCGATGAGAAACGCAGCGCGTGTTTACCTGCGGAGTGGACCGTGACGGAACGGGGGGGCAAACTTTTTGTTTACCTCAAAGATGTCTGTCCTCCGCAGCTCCCAGGGTGGTCTCCTTCTCCTTCGATGTGGGGAACGGGCCCGTGGAGCTGACGGTGCACTCGGAGGCGCCGCTCAACGACGACCAGTGGCACCGCGTGACGGCCGAGCGCAACGTGAAGGAGGCGGTGCTCCAGGTGGACCGGAGCTATCGGGCGTCGCGGCTCGCCCCGGCGCAGGGCCACACCCGGCTGGAGCTCTTCAGCCAGCTCTACGTGGGTAAGGGAGAGGACGGAATCACTCCTGTCTGATTCTTTTCATGTAGGTGGGACCGTGGCAGGGGCAGACGCGCCATAAGTAACGGCCCAGTACACAGCATTCATTGTGATCGTAATTGGATTGAACTTTTAATTAAAAAAGTTCCCATGCTATCTGTATTTCTGCTATTGCCACTCTGTCTCTGTCTCTGTCTCTGTCTCTCTCTCTCTCTCTCTCGTGGCAGATACAGACGTCCGCTGTGAGGACGTGTGATTGCTTCATAAGTTAAAGGAGCAGCAGCTTCCTCTTTAAGAAGCTTCGCTCTTAGCGCTCCACAGCAGCCACGGCTAATTAAGTTCATGTTAATCCAGCGCAGGCGCTCTCACACACACACACACACACACACACACACACACACACACGCACACACGCACACACGCGTGCCCATTCCTCGCATTTGGAAACAGATGTCCTCCATAACTCACCCGTGTAAGAGATCACAGTTTTATTAAAGTCAAAAGTGAGCGAGAGCTGTGAGGCCGCGCGGAGCGAGCCAACTTAATTCAGTGAGAGAGGTCATTTCTTTGAGACTATAATACTGTGACTCAGCTTTTATTTGACTTTGGATTAAGAAACTATTAAAGAACAAAGGAGATATAAACCCCGCGCTCACACACACACCCTGCTGCCGCTATTACACGGATCAGGCCCCTCATTATCACACCGTTTACGCCTTCCTTTAGCTAAAGAGCTCCGGTTGCTTTCCTTCATCTGCCGCCGCACGTTTCCTCTCAGGCTCATCCGATGGCAGCGGACACGGCCGGCCGCCCTCCTCCCGCCCGTCCATCCCACTCACCCCACCTTTTGTGCTGAGCTGTCGATAGACCAAACTCCGGGGCTAAAATAGTTTGAGGGATTTTTGCGGATAGAAGGGAAAGTGCTGAGGCGGATCGCAAAGTTCCTACATCGAGGAAGCGGGGATGAAAAAAAAAAGTTCTGCCCAAAGGAGATTGTTCCAAATTCCAATCAGGCCTCGCCGTGTGAGCCTCAACCCCACTGATCCCCGTTCATAATGTAATTTCATCGTCTCATCGCTTCTGCCGATTCGACCGCTGCCGAAACATGGTCACCTTATCACGTCCCAATTTGCCTCCGTGCGTATTTGTACTTTGATTTAGCTAAATGGAAACTCGCCGCCACTGTCACCGCGGGGTCGGGGGACGCAGCGGCCCCATAATTCAGCTCTTGCGTATTCTGCGGCAGTAGGAGGCGGCGAGGCGAGGGCTCCGGCTTTTGTGCAAGTAGCGGAGGTTATGGAGATAGCGGCGGGGGATGTGACCACGGAGGCGACAGCACCTGCTCATATCTGATTCCTAATCCCTGGCTAATCCTTATTTGAGAAGCGCTTTCGGGAAGTTACAGGAAGGGACCGGTCCACTGAAGGGAAGTGCTTTAGATTTGGCCCCTGACACCGGGGGACAGATAGAGATCTGTTTGTCGTTTGATGGAGAGATCGACCCCCCCCCCCCCCCCCCCCCCCCCCCCCCCCCCCCCCCCCCCCCCCCCCCCCCCCCCCCCCCCCCCCCCACCCCCACCTCCACCACCTCCGCAGGCACCGGGATCTTAGCGCACGGTGCCGAACGACAACAGAAGGTTTCATGTTCGCTCACCATGGCTTCATATCTGTCTCGGTGTCATCTCCTTCTCCCTCCTTCAATCAATATGCTCCTCATCAAGCATTTGATTGCTTTAGTGTTTACTGCACAGTGGCTCATTTGCTCTAATGGCCTCCAGAGTAAATGTTACACCATCAGCCGGCTGTCATTTACTTCACACTGTTAACTTTTAGCTCTCCGATCCATTTCATACATGCACATAACTATAAATCTGAGCTGCCTTTTATTCATTTTAAACGTCACCATCTGTTCTTTTATTTCACAGCTTAATATAATGCTTACAATCATGCTTTTTCTTGAAATGATTTTGCATGTCTTTGCTTTGTTTTCTTCACTTTCTTCTTTTTCTTTTCCTTCACTCTGTCGTCATGGATCGACACCTCTAACCCTCACACTGCATGCAAATGACTTCATGTCACAGGGAAACCGGCGTCACTCACCTGCCAAGACAGTAGGTAACATTTCATCATTTTGAAGACGTGTCTGTGAGGTGAATGATTCAGATTTTTATCATATGTGAGAAAATGCAGATCCCCCGCTCCAGATTCTGCCTTTCACACAAGATCAGGACAGCAGACGCTTCCACAGCAACACACACATCTGCAAAATACACAAAGAGTGGCAGAAAGCAAGAATATGAATCTTACATGTTTTAGTTTATTGGCACCACCAAGATATTTGTCATCTTTTTGTTTCTGCTGAATTTTATGTTGAGGGCAGACTGAACAGACATCGTTTTTTTATGCTCAATAATATTTGTCAACTTGACAAACACGTAAAACCAGAGTGAAAATGACAGTACATATGCCACGTCACTAGATGGTGTCTCCATGAAGTCCACATGTTTATTGCAACAAGGAATATTTACACACTTTCTGTCCTGTATGTATGTTTCAAAGTAAAGGTACTTGGATATTCCTTGTTGACGGAATACATTCAGTCATTGATTTGACGGTTTTTATTGTTATCACATGACAGGCAGTTATAAGTCTTCAAAACACAGCATCCAAGTGTTAAGTTATTCACTTATGCTGAAATATCGGAATGAGGACAAGCCGTCTGAAAGCAGCTTCAAAATGTTACCCAGCCGCAGCTCCACTCTGATCCTGATTAAAGGTTCAGCCAAATGAATATCCCGCTCATGCTCTCGCTTGCTGTCTCTGATCAATAGTGCTCATTAAAAACAAAGGTGTGTACACACAGGTTTATTTCAGTACCCGAGTACAATTTCCACGTTGGGATCCATCAGGAGCGATCCCATTATACAGACCCTCACAAGATGTAATTGTAAACCAACAGCAGTGAGCGGGCAAAATGGAATTTCTATGATAATATCTCCTCCCGTCGGAAATGCCAGTGGGTTAGGGAGTCTTTTGAATTGACATTTAGAGCTTATGAATCCAAACGTTCATCTGATGCTAATACAAATGCCATTTTGAAGTGTATCCTCAATAAACATGAAGTGGGTACGCAAACAGTGGCTTTTCATAGTGTTGAACCATGACGAAGGAAAGATGTAGGACAGTCCATGATTCTTTTCAAATACACACCAGTAATGGAAGAACAGCACTGAACATTTAATGTGAATTAACTTAACTTTCCCTGGTTGGCATGACTTGGCATGGATGTACAATTGTAACTTAGTCCACTGGGGGCGTTTTTCCTTGCAAAAACAATAAATAAATCTGGTGTCTTATGAGTTCGTAAAACGTAAGGCTAGTCACTGACAGGGAGGTATATGACCCATACTGCATTCAGCCACTAGGGGGCATCCTAGATCATCTGCTTCATTTGTGGGAGTTGAATCATCTTTCCTGTCAGGTTTTCAGCACAGCAGTCCACATACATGTTATTACTCTCCCACAGTGTTTTTTCACTCATTAGTTCATCGTTATGTAGAATCCACAACACACAAACACAGAAACGCAGTGAAAGGGTTAAAGGTCAGACTATGTGACTTATGCTTTCATTAAGAATGCATGTGCGTGTGTATGCAGTACATCTCTTAATGAGTCTGAAATGTTTCCTCCTTAGCAGGTCATTATGAGGTGAGACGCCCATTAGAGCCTTTAAATAGCTATAGGTGCAAATACGTGGAATGTGTGAGGTTGTGTGAGCGCCGCTCTTATTGGTGTGTGATTTATTACAGTTGTGTTTTTTTCTCTTTTGCACGTCTGGTGTTAGAGAGACCAACTAATACTACTACATGCCATTGATACAATGGTATGTATCAGTTAAGATCACATGTATACAAATGAAAACAATGGAAGTCTTTGCCAAGAATCACTCAAATTTAGTAGTAACGAGTATAATTATGTTTTTTTTTACTGTGATTATATGTCCAAAAATAAGAATAAACAAACATGCCAAGCTATATTTTAACAGCAACAAACATCAATAATGTAATAATTGTTAATTATGTAAAAGACCAGAGCAGATCAAGCCAGTTAGGCTTCACTTTTTCAGAGCTGTCATGTTCCCATGGCAACAGCCCCATGTTGACCTCTGTCCAATAGCCTCATGTTGACCTCAGTCCAATAGCCCCATGTTGACCTCAGTCCAATAGCCCCATGTTGACCTCAGTCAGGCTCAGTCAGGTGTGTGTATGTGTGTGTGCTCTGGTCTCAGTGGACCTCAGAGCCCGATGTCCATTTAATCAGAGGCAGATTCAGACCTGGGTAAACAGGTGGCAGCTATCTCCAGCCAATCAGGGCTACAAGGCAGATGAATGAACAGGTGTGTGACAAGTCAAACCCTGTGTGGGACTGGAAGGTGGAGAAATTGCAAGAAAGCACCTCTGTATGATGGTATGTGGATAATGCATCGGTCAGGGGGAGTGTGTATGGATAAGTCATCTTACTGTGTGTGTGTGTGTGTGTGTGTGTGTGTGTGTGTGTGTGTGTGTGTGTGTGTGTGTGTGTGTGAATGGGATAACGGGAGGAAAGTATATGTATGAGCGATGGTTTATGTCTCCACATCATAGCTCCCTGATTATTTCCCCCTCTGTAATACAAAAGATGCAACAGAGAGATTACACTAACTGAAATGTCCCTCAGCCCTTGTTAATGAGTGCGTTGAGTGTGTGTGTGTGTGTGTGTGTGTGTGTGTGTGTGTGTGTGTGTGTATGCAGACCACATCCTCGGTGGGTGTGCACCGTGTACGTTGGATTCCATACCTGTGGGTGTATGTTTATGAGGGTGTTTATCTCGATAGTCATTTGGGTGCACATTCATCTGTTTAACGCCCCTGCTCTGTCCAAGCTAATGGGTAGTTAGACCGTAATGGTGCAAGGCCAGAATGACGATGGAAGCACTTTAAAGGAACGGCTATCGACGCCCCAAGGCTAAGCTTTGATGCTCCTATTGACTCATTCAGATCAGCGAGGCCACGTGTGTGTGTGTGTGTGTGTGTGTGTGTGTGTGTGTGTGTGTGTGTGTGTGTGTCGCTGCTTTACATGCCTCCATTCGAGATGTTCATTAAGGAACAGTGTTCATTAGCGTTGGTTCTAATGAGCGAAAAGAAAGACAAAAAAATAAATGAGAGGAAGGTTGTTTGAAGAGCAGCGCCACAGCCGGAGCGATTAACGTGACATCGGCGGCTTCCTCCAGGCGTCAGGATATTAACCGACAGATTTAGACAAGGTGTCTTCTCCAAACGACTCCTGTGACCCTCTTGTCCCATCCAGCCTCACTTAGGTATCAATTACCTTTGTGACTTACTATTGGTCAAAAAACCTATAAAACCCAGGGACAAGTGTCGCCTTTCTGCAATGTCAATGCTTTAATCGTGTCCGTGGACTGGAATTCTTGATGATGCAAATGCGTTGCCAGTGTGAATTCCCCCGTTTATTTCCAGCCATGATCTGCATTCATTTATCTGACCGTTTCCTTGCCAACATCGCCATGAGCGCGAGCTTGAGACAGCTTTCAAAATGTTATTTCATCATTTGCATCCAAGCGCAACTCTGGGAAGATGGTCAGACGAGGGAGCTCCTGCCGATACAAGGCAAAGGAGAGATTATGGGGCAGGTTACCGTGGTCACATTGTGTCCGAGCCACGGCTGAGCTCCATGGTGCCTCCTCCTTCTCCTGGGAGTTGCTTCACCACCCAAGGTTCATTTTGGTGGGAGAGAAGCGCCATTGTGCAGCACTGATGCCACCTCCTCTTCCTCCTCCTCTCCTCCTCCTCCTCTTCCTCCTCCTCCTCAGGTGCGGCGGGGGGACAGAGGGGTTTCCTGGGCTGCATCCGAGCCCTGCGGATGAACGGCATCACCCTGGATTTGGAGGGGAGGTCCACGGTCACGCCGGGGGTCAAACCGGGCTGCCAGGGCCACTGCACCAGCTTTGGGGTGTTCTGCCGCAACGGAGGGAAGTGCGTGGAGAGGTACAACGGCTACCTGTGCGACTGCACCGACACGGCGTACGACGGCCCCTTCTGCACCAGAGGTGAGAGGCATTCTGGGTAACATCGTGTCGGCCACTGGTTTGACGCACGGATGCGTCAAGCCTGCGTTTCATCTGGTTTTTGTTGTGTGGACTTTTTCGGATGTCGGATTGTTTTCTTTTAGCTCACGCGGCAGGAAATGCGATTTCTTTTTTTCAGAACGAACAAACTACCTCAGCGCTCAGCAAGTTTTTTGGGATGACACACCGAGTCGTAATCTCACAGCCAACACCCTTCAAACAACTTTGTGAGAGCATGTTATCTTTGGCCGGTATAATGCCGCAGTTAAATATCGCCCGGGTTACCGCTGAGTCGTAATATTTCAATGAGCCAGATTGTTTGACAATCCGCTGTGATTCTTTTTCTCTTTTTTGTCCCTGGCTGCGCTCTGATTGTCCTCACTTCCTATTCACTTTTGGAGCCGTCGGAGCTGAAAGTGTTTGGGCTTATGATAAAAGGCATCGATTGAGAGTGATATTGTGCTTACCCACCAATTCTCCACTGGCATGAGAGCGCCGGCACTGAATGTTAATGTCGTGTAGATGCCGAGCGGAGAGATCAAACGGAAAATGAAAAAATGAAAATAAAACCGAGCACAAAAGCCAAGAGTACGGCTGCAGGTTTTTGAAGTTCAGAGATGATAAATGTCACAAATCCGCTGCTCCTGCTCAGGTTCCTCCGAGCTGCAGCATCGTCTCAGTTTGTTGGGGGATTCATTAGACACACGATTAAAGTTCTACTCACAAAAACAAGGTTTCCTTAAAATGCTCAGGGGAGGAGGAGGAGGAGGAGGAGGAGGAGGAGGAGGGTTTCTGTGAGCTCGCCATCCCCAACACATGAATTAATGTAAATGTGTGTGTGTGTGTGTGTGTGTGGGGGGGTGTGTGTGTGTGTGTGTGTGTGTGTGTGTGTGTGTGTGTAAAGGCAGGTGACAAACAGAGGGAGAGAGCGCGCCCTTGTGTCCGTTTGTGTCAGTGCATCTTCCCCTCCTCCCCGTCTTCTCTTCCTCTCCTCTCGTCTCTGATTCCACTTGTCATCGCCCCCTTGTGTTCTTCCTTTTTTTCCCTCCGTCATCTCATTTCTATCTTTTCTCCCTTTTCATTTCGCTCCTTCATCTTCTCCTCTGCCTTCCCTGTGAAATATTCCATTATTTTGTCATTACCACTTGTCTCCTCTCCTCTCTTGCATCTTTCCCTCACCCCCTTTGCCCAATCATCCCCTCTTTTCCTCTCATCCATCTCTGAATCTATGCCTCTGTCCAATTTTTTTCCATCCCCCTTTTTTCTCCCTCCATTCGCTTCCACCATTTATCCCCTGCTCTTTCCCTCTGTCTCTCCTCCCCCCCTCTCTACTTTCCTCCCAAATTCTCGTCTTGCTACTTCTCCCTCTAACCCCTCACCCCCTCACCCCCTCACCCCCTCACCCCCTCACCCCACCCCGTCCCCGTCCCCGTCCTCATCCTTCCAGGGGGTGAAAAATGCATGAAACCCGCCATAATTGCAAAGTGCATTTCCATTGTATCCATATTTACACACTGCTCAGGGGAGCCTGCAGTATTATTATTATTATTACACACTCTCATTCTTCTGCTGCTCTGCCCTTGAGGGTTACACCAAGCCAATGTGTGTATTCACACACGGACTCACAATAACACACACACACACACACACACACACACGTTTACCTGTAGAGGTTTTTGAGGTTTTTTGCATGCTTGGTCACATCCATCCTCCCCCAAACTTCCTCACACACCTCGACATGAAACACACTCAAACATAAAGAGCTCCTGCCCTGCAGCAGAGTTTTCTGATTCCCTCACATGCCTCCAGACAATCGCGTGTGCGCGCGCGCGCGTGTGTGTGTGTGTGTGTGTGTGTGTGTGTGTGTGTGTGTGTGAAGCTGTTGGCAGCTGGTCAGACTCCTCTATTTCTTTATTATCAGCAGGACCTTGAGGCCTCAGACCAGTTCCACACACACACAATCTGGACTTTGCAGAAAGATGAGACATTTAGCTCCTGAAAGTGAAGATGATGTGAGATGAAGGTCTGTCACTCAAACTCCTCAACGCTCAGCGTGGTGCAGTTCTGATGTCTGCGCTAACAGGAGCCATATTGCACTGCTGACGAGAAACAGGATGATGAATCCAGCTTCTACGAATGGATTCACACGTGTGCCAAATGTGATTTTGCCCTTGTGAAAAACTATTATTGGATGCGCGTTAGCTTATGAAGCTTTAACATATGCTGCTTTATATTGCAGTGAAGCTGCATTCAGACATGCATTTGACTCTGGATTAACTCCAGAGGAGGCGCATGTGCTGATTATGCTCCACTCCCAGTATCAATGCGGCAGAAGCGTGTGAATGCAGCAGGAGACGGGGTCGTGGTCACAACATAAAGGTGATGACATCACTGAGACACGACCTGCACAACACAGGCTACAGGAGCTTCTGGTGTTAAGGGCCAATGATGGAAGACGGAGGCCAGATTTCCCAGAATGCAGTGGTGTATGAAAAATCTGTATTTTCACAGTGGTATCGATTCATTGCTCACTTCCTCCTGCTGCTCCTCTCATTTTTTGTTTATTTGTGGTTATTGTGTATCAATCTGATCTGAGAACATCCCACTGTGTTGCGCAAGTGTGAACAGCAAACCAGGGAAAGAGTCCAGATCACATAATCCCACATACAGGCATTGATTGGTCCGTACATTGTACCACGTGCTCCTGCTGTACATATGTTAGATGTATCTACAGATCCTATTTTATTTTTATTATTTTTAATTTTATTTGTATAGACTTTATATTTAGGGTACCCCTGTTGTTTCCCTTAGCACCACCAGAGTTGTCCTTCCATCTCGTTGTACATTGTGTATAATGACAATAAAGGCATTCTATTCTATTCTATTCTATTCTATTCTGATTGGTGACTGCTGAGCCATCATGGATGTGGCCCCAGTGTTGCGATTGAATATCCATGTACATTCATTATAACAGAGGTGAATGTGTGACCCGGTGCTTTATAAAATGCCAACATTTGTTATCCTAACATAAACTTCAAAGCTTTGTATTTGGAAATGCAACAACTACGCACTTACCTCACATCTTACATCAAAGCTTGGGGATCTCAATTAGATGTTTCTCATCCACTAAGCACAATAAGTCACAATACGAGTCCAAAACAGAGGGAACTTTACCCCCTCACCTTAAAAATAAGTTACAAACTTTCACACAGCTCAAGGTTACGAAAGTAATGTGTTTCCCTCTTCATTCACAGAGACACAGCAGCCGAATGTAAAACAAATGTAACAGTTTTACACACTTTGTTTATACCAACATCGATTTTTACCCCGGCTTGCTTTTGTGACTTTTATGCACGTCTGTAAATCAGCAAAAATATGAATAATTCACGGCCTTAAAAAGTTATTTCAATCGCTTAAAGTGTGGGAAAGCGTCACATCAGCACTACATGATGGCCCATATAAATGAAATTATGTTACTATGAATAAAACATGCCGGGAGGAAATGAGCAATAAAGACAATAGATGCTTGTGAGGGAGGAGGTGTTGCGTTTCTCGTCCGCCATGAACTGAAGCATCGTTTGTTGACATGTCGTTTTTGTGAAGCCTGTGGTGGAATTTAAGTCTGATTCGGCAAATTTGCCCAACAACGGAATTATCAATTCACATTCTGGTTTCAACCCAGAACTCCCCGATCCTGAAGCCACATCAGTCGGCGGGAGAGCAGAGGATAAAATCGTGGCGCAGCTGAGCGGATGTGCGGATTTGCCTCGGTGCCCAACAGCAGCAGAGAACTTGGCCATTTTCTCGTAATAAGCCTTCTATTACACTTAAGGAATGTAGCTTGAAGTATTTATTGTATGTGTTTGCCAGGACCGGACGGGTGAAGTCAGCCTTTAAAACAAAATGCAAAAATGTGTTCACTGAGTATTCCACGCTTGTGCTGGGTGTGGTTATACATTCTCACTGCTGCCACCGAGGGACGGC
>JAFBJT010110695.1:64872-67372 GCA_016785325.1 Chascanopsetta lugubris | reverse complement strand
GTGGCTGTCAAGGATGGAGTGAGAATTCAGCTCAATTATTACACACTTTGTTGTGGGCTGAAATGCCCAGACTGGGCTGCAGGCTGTGATTGAAGGTGGACTCTAAATGGACGGTGTGGTCGCCCCCATAAATCCCAGCTATTGGATGCATCCAGGTCGGAAAGAGATTTGTATTTGCATGAGCGGTTTATGACTTGTCGGGAAATGGATGGCCTCAAAGGTCCAGTGTGGAAGAAGTCTTCCATTTCTTTTGGCAGAAATGGAATTATTTTTTATTATACATATATTTTTTTTTCTTTTTTTTTTAGGTGTGTAACACCTGCCTGTGCAGTATGTTGTTTTCAGTTACCCTAAAATGAGCATTTACATCACTGATTTATTTCAAGAAGTGGAAAAGATACCTGCAACTGTGCAATGTGTCATCATGTGGTACCATGCGGCCTCAGAAAACTATTTCCATGAAATAACATCGAGGAGAAAAAACATATGTCAATCAGGGACGATATCTTTGATATATCCATCTTTAGAATCACAAGTCTGAGGTTCTAGTTGACATATCAGTTCCTTACTTCTATTCATTATACTGAACGTGCATCAGAGCCGTTGGGTTGGACGATGACACTCGTGCAGTACAGAGGTATGAAACCACCTGTTTGTATGATTCCTTTTCGCTTCATGCTCTTTTTTAGCAGCTGTCATTGAAGAAAGACCGGCTCCCAAACACCCTTTGAGTTGTAATGATGGAGCTTCGTGTTTGAAATGAGAGGGTGTGATGAGGAGCATTTAGTAGCCGTATGCAAAGTCACCACTAGATGTCAATAAATCCTACGTTCTGCACCTGAACTGCTGTGGCTGACTGGTCCGTTATATAACTTCGTGGCGGAGAAGCTCATCCAGGTCCTCGGCCGTTCCCCACGAGTTATGCCCACGATTAAGTGGTGCTACAGGACGCGCAGCATCATCAGTATCAGTCAGTGAGTATTTCATTAGTTGTGCTCTCGCTCATTCTGGCAGCAGTGATGAGGATGATGTCACCTTCTCCTGCTGATAATTACAACTTCATTACACCCCCCCCCCCCTTTACAGCCGCCTCCATCGGGGTGAAATAAAGTGTGGGGCAGAGTGAATCACGGCGCACTCGCAAATCAAATCATCACCAATACACTCTTCCTCACTCTCTCTCTCTCTCCCTCCTCGTCCTCTCTCCCTCTCTCTCTCCCCCCCCCCCCCCCCCTCTCTCTCTCTCCCCCCCCCCTCTCTCTCCCCCTCAGCAAAGTGTGCGCCGAGCGATGACCTTGCTCATTCACGGCGGGATCTCATTATGCACGTTCGCGCAGCACGGTGAAAAACTTTGACAGCGAGAAAATGAAAGTGAAACATCCAATGGAAACCGTCCTCGTTTCCCCGGCAAATCACTTCCTGCGGCCGCTGATCACTCCGGTGGGAGCGCTTCGCCATAACACATCCCTCCTTTACCGGCACGGAAAGTGATTGGAGCGAGTGTGAGATTCGGTGCTGTCAGTCTCACACACTCACACACACACACACACTCACATACACAAACGTACACACACCGTTGATCGCAGCTTAGTTGTGCTCAGATTGGCGATAACGATGCTGAGCCTCACGTTCCGGGTGCGACCAAACAATGCATTCTCTCTGAATCTGTGACATGAAACACTCGGTGTGGGTGTTGAAAGGTTTGGAATAATGGCATTTAAATGGCTTATTCGGAAACGAGGCCTCAAGGTTTACCAATCAAGCCTGACGCTGCCGATCGTCACCTTAACGGATGAAACTTTTTTAAAATGGAGCCATAAACATCCTCTTAATGTGCACGTGTACACAGAGGTGGACATGCACACCAACAGTTACACGTGCACAGGCCAAGTCCTGCTCGTGTTGCTGGGCAGTGGAGGAAGGTCCAACTTCAACCGCCATGTCTGCAAACTCCCGCTGACAAAATCCTGCATATTATTCCTTTAAAAAGGGGGAAACATATGCATTCTATTGACATTATTGTGTGTCAGGGGGATGTAGGACAGTGATGGAAACACACACACACACACACACACACATTTATACACGACTCCACTACTTCCATGTTGCCATTAAAAGTAGTTCAATGTTAAAACATCCATATATTTTCTTATAATTGACATTTAGCAGCGCTGCATGAAGTCAAACTCCCCCGCGGAATGTAACAGGTGCAGTTTCAGTTCCGACAGGATTCAAGTGTAATTGCTCCAGTCTGAATGAGCGCATGATGTGGAGAAGCCTCTGGTACCATTTTCACAGCGCTCCTTCAGCATGTGTGATGCGAGCGGCTCTTTATTAGTATTATTGTTGCTTTGCTGCTCATAAGAGGAGGAGCCGCCTCCGTCCCTGAGCGGTGAGCGACAGATACAAGTCAGGGGTAATAAACGGTCATAAAAGAGAGGGGGGGAGGATGAGGGGGAGAGAGAGAGACAGAGAGAGAGAGAGAGAGAGAGGAGGAGGA
>JAFBJT010110695.1:50849-62753 GCA_016785325.1 Chascanopsetta lugubris | reverse complement strand
AGAGAGAGAGAGAGAGAGAGAGAGAGAGAGAGAGAGAGAGAGAGCGTGTGTTTACCCGAGGCTGCAGAGGTCTCACTCCTCCAGTATCTGCCCGCAAATCTTAAAGGCAATTTAGACGAGCCACTATTTAGCCGCGAGACGAAGGAGAAGGAGGCAGGAGACGAGGGGGCGAGCGGGCGGGAGGGTAATTGGAGTCTGGAGGAGAGAGACGGGGGGAAACATGAAAAGAGCGGCGCAGAGATATGACGACAAAGGTTACTGTGATGCGTTTAGCGCCTTTATAGTCCCCGCGTTCACTTAAAGGGGGTTTGCACGTGCACGCACATACCTGCCGACGCGCACGTGGAGGGAGGTGAGCTCGCTATCAAAGACACTCACCATCTCTCCATCTGCGACTGTCTTCCCTCTGTCACACAGATAAAAGGGAGGGGACGCTTCAGGCACTGAAACCTCTCTCCTTCCTTTCCTCGTTTCCTTCATCTACTCGCTCCCTTCCCCCAGCCCCTCCCACCCTCTCCTCCGCCTCTCTCCCGCTCCCCACTTCTCCTCTTCCCCTCCTCTTCCTCCTCTCCTCGTGTCCTTGCTGTCGGTCCTTTACTCTCCTCCCCTTTGTCACCTTTCCTTGCGTGTTTTCCTCCTTCCTCCCCCCCCCCCACATTTCCTCCCTCCTTCATCCTCTCCTTCTTCTCCCATTCCTCTCATCTCCTCCTTCCTCTTTTCCTCTCCTCTTCCTCTCTTCCGATCTTCTCCTTGAGTTTCTTTGCCTTCAACCTGCCCTTGTGTCTCCCTTCTTTCTCTCCTTTCCTTCTCCCTCTCTTCTTCTCCCTCCTCTCCAGCTGCTCTTTACCTTCCTTGATTTCCCCGTCCTCCTCCTATTCCCACCTTTCCTCCCCCTCCTCCCTCCTCTCCGCCTGCGTGATGGTGGCGTGTTAAACTGTTTTTTGGCGTGAAAGCAGGAAATGAGCGTTCATTCGCTCCCTCCTCCCTCTCCTCCTCCTCCTCCTCCTCCTCCTCCTCCTCCTCCTTCTCCTCCTCCAGATCTCATTAAGGAAATCCACCACTGCAGTAAAAGAACTTCTCCTGGCACTGTCAACGATTCTGAATATACACAGAACATTGTCTCAATGAGATTCCTTGTGAGCACATACTTGGGGAAATAGATTTTACCCATTGTTAATGTTCCTGTGTCTCACCTCTGATTACTTTGCTCTCTGTGACCTGAGCGCCGAGCGGCGGCGCCTGCAGGAGAGAGAAAGGAGCGTCTCGTCGAAACGCTTCAGTGTAAAGGGAAAGAATCCCGATAACTGCAGAGGTAATTGACAAAGTTTGGTAAGAGGGAGGTTTCCTCCCCCGGACCCGTTCCCTGGGCGGACCCTTCGGCGGGGTTTCGGGGGCCGAGGCCGCCCTCCGCCACCGTGCAGCCAATTTGTTTTCTCAGATAAAAGTAAATAAGCTGAGCGCAATTTAATTGTGCCCCATTATCCCGGCTGTGGAAAACAAAACCCACACAATGCTCCGCTGGGACCCGGCTTTTGGAACGAATCAAATTAGGATACAGAGACAGAGAGAGCGAGAGAGAGAGAGAGAGAGAGAGAGAGAGAGAGAGAGAGAGAGAGAGAGAGAGAGAGAGAGAGAGAGGGAGACAGAGAGAGGGAGAGAGACACACAGAGAGAGAGAGAGGGGGGTAGACTGGAAGGACTGACTCAAACCTGTAAACAAGAACAACCGCACACCCACTAGTATACATTTACACACAAACACACACACACACACACACACACACACACACACACACACACAAAGCTCAGTCCGGCTCTGTTCCCAGCCAACGGGCCGCGGCAGCTCTTCAGCACATCAATGGAACAAATTTGCAGTAAAACAGGCCGTAACAACTCATTGTTTTCAATCAGCCGCTCGCTCTCTTGCTCTGCGAGTGGCCGCGGGGCAGTATGTGTGTGTGTGTGTGTGCGCGTCTGTGTGTGTGTGTGCGTTTGCATTCTGCCGAGTGGGTTCAGGTCCACATACATTTCTCCCGTGTGCGCACCGAAGGCCTTTTCGTCATTTCTGGAATGCACGCGAGCCAATTTGTGGGGCCTGAAACGATTCTTGTCAATAGCGCCGGCTGCTGCCTTCAAGCTAATTAGAAACTTCACTGCAACAGCAATAACAAGTTAATTATGTTGCAGGGATATTAAAGTCATGTACTCCCCCCTTCCCCCCCCCCCCCACTCCCTTCCTCCCATCAGCCTCTTCTCTGCTCTCCCAAATCCACTGACGCTCCTCTTTGTGAACACACCACTCGCTCTCTCACCGTTTGAAATTCTTTGAACTTGCCGCAGACTTCAGAAAGTGCACGTTCCCCTTTATGAATATTCATGTGATCATTCAGCACCGGTCCCAGTGAAGAGCCGTTTGTTTACAGGATCATTACAGAGCATCAGGTCTGATTTAGCATTCAGCCCCATGTCATGTAAAAAAGTCAAATTACCCGCAACCCGAATGAGAGGTTTTCTTTTTTTTTCTGACGTCAGCAGCCATGACACCATGACCTTCACTCACAAGTCCCCTCTACTTTGTATTTTGTGCTTGGTATTTGGAGCCAGGGTGTGTTTCTGTGAACTCCCTTCATGTGTGGGTTTGTGTGTCGACATAGAAAGGAAAAGGAAAATGATCAAAGATGTGGTAATATATACTGGTGCAATCTCTAGTCACATTTAAAATCCACAATTTTCTATTTCGACTTGTTTTTACATATATGTATGTCATTATTTTTATTGTTATCATTAATAATAACAATATTAGTAGTAGTAGTAGTAGTAGTAGTAATGGATGGACGGACAGATAGATTACACTTACAAGTGTCCTCCCACCAGAGGGAGCCATAGAGCCTCTCATCATGCTGTGCAGCAGATTCCCCCGACTGGAGGTGAATCATGCTGTTTATTCTTCATCGTCTTCATCACTGTGCTGATGCAGGCAGGTCCTCGTCCGGATCCTTGCAGAGGTGCAGGAGTTTCAGACCCAGACGCTGTTTAAAATGCAGATTCTGATATATTATGTCTCTCTCCCTCCCCTCTCTCTCTCTCTCTCTCTCTCTCTCTCTCCCTCCATCTCTCTTCTAGTTGGATCATTACCCTCCAGTCAGCTACACACTCCCAAGCGCCTCAGACACACAATTCAACTTGGTCAAGACACTGTTCCTGGGCAAAGTCTATGGTAAGTGAGAGTCAGTGACTATAAATTGTTTGCATCGCAGCTGCCTCTGCAGACGAGGGTCTGCCCCCTATTTAAATAAACATGGCTTATTTTTAGGTTGTGTAATATAATACTTCATATATTCAGGTGATTATAAAAACATTATTCCGCCTAGAGGTTCCCTCATTATATAAGTGACATGAGGGAACCTTGGAGCCTGGACTTAAAGTAGGACCCTCTTTAGAGCCTCATCTCATTTTCAATCAGTCTTTTATATACTTGGGGGATCCATTATGTTTTAGTTGCATTAACAGTATATTTATACAGAGCCTCGTGAAACTGAACGCAGTCAGCTTATAATGAACGTTGTACAAAGTGTCTTGTAACCACGGAGTCGTTAATGTCTCCTGCCATGTTTTTTTACAATAGCCCACAGACAAACCAGACACTGGCTCTGTAGAAAGAGCTATTTCTACATTTTTACATGACGTGAGGGCCCCTGTACACACCTGGTAAGAAAAAAGTGACTGTAGATGCTGATACATTACACACACTGGTCCTGTAAATGACAACAAAGGCATCTAAGGGTAGAATTAACTGTTGGAAACCCAAAAACACCTTCACTCTTCCCCCTTTCCTCTGAAGTGAGTGGAGGCTGTAGTTACACAATAACACCACTTGAGTGCGCCAGAGGTCCATTAAAAGTTTATTGTGTTGACTCACTCCCTGCTACATTGATTTACCTGCAGTATCCGGGCAGTCTTTCATCCATGCTCATAAAATGTGGGATTTAGAAAATGATTCTTTGAAATTAAATTCATAATTGATCACTGAGCGACTCCACAGTCCTGAGGGTGGATAATCCTTCTGATGCGCCCCTTATTAAAGGATATGCAGCCATTATTATGTCAAGTCCCAAAATCAATAACCACGCGCCCCAAATGACATAGATCCCTTAAGTGGGAGCTGTTGTTTGTGTTATTATCTCATTTAACTATTCGTAATGTCCCTGTGCTGGAATGTCATCAGCATCAGCTCACTGATCCTCCTCTGCCTCCACCACCAAGAAGTCAGTGAGTTTGAAGCAATAGCTGACTTCACTCACCAGTCTGCACTATCGACTGCTGCACGCACACATGACCACCTGGGAATACAGAGCAGTGCATACACACACACACACACACACACACACACACACACACACACACACACACACACACACACACACACACACACACACACACACACACACACACACACTTTGCGTGCAGGAAACGCAGCCATCCATCTTTGCCCAACAGCACGGATGCTCTGAGGACGAACAGGACAAAGTCGCCTCATGTGCCAAAACTGTACCAGCTCATGTGGCCAGACTTTTACACATCATTGCAGAGCACTCGGTGAACTACCAAGAGTTGGGGGTTTTTTTACATAGAAAACATCCTGATAGATTTACACATGCAGACAGACAGTGGGGGAAGAAATGATGAGAGTGAAAGAGAGGAACAGTCAAAGGAACATGAGAACAGACGCCGGCGCTTGAATTTGCTCGTCTCATCAGATCTGCTCCACGTCTGTGTCGAGACCAAGCGACGCTGTCAGACAGAGGAGGTATCACATTCTCTATTTCCAGGAGACACAGACAAACTGTCATCTCCTGCAACACACACACACACACACCACCACCACAAACACACACATGCACACACACACACACACCGATCACAGCGACATCTCCTCTATCTATTGTTAGCGGCAGTGATGCCAGAGCTGTAGTTACATAGCGATGGAATCTGATTGGTCATCACCGACACCCGACCAGTCTGAAGGTGATTGGTAGTTAGATGTCATGGATGGATGATGGATGGATGATGGATGGATGATGGGTGGATGATGGATGGATGATGGGTGGATGTCAATGAGAGTTCCTTCAGGTTCTATGAATCGTCTGCAGGTATTGGGTTGTATTGGGTTGTTTATCCCTGTATGTCTCTCTCCAGCATTATGGTCTGTATTCATCGCAGCGCTGGGATTGGCTCCTGCGTTCCCGTGACCACGTTACGAGAAGCAGTGATGCAGATCACGGAAACTGGAGCCATCTTGTGTCTCTCGGGAGAGGGGGAGGACTTGTTGCGTGTCTCTCCTGGCTTTCAGAGGCCGCTGGTTACAAATAGCAACAATGAATGTGTCTATTCATAGAAGACACAAAGACGTTTTCCTATTTAACATCCCGAGTGATTGACTGTTATGACCATCAATAATTGACAGGTTGTTGACAGAGCTAATGGTGATGAGCCTCATCTGCGAGAGCTGCACGAGACAGACTTCAACCGTAACTAAGTGAAACAGATCAATAGGGAGTGAACAGAACTAACGCACTGGCTATTTCAAGAAACTCCATTTTGGTTCTTATGTCTTTGGGAGTGTCGTTGGTTTGTTTTGGTTTAAATCTTTTAAATGTCCATTCATCCATCTACCTACCAACCCCAACGTCCTCCCTATCTCGCTACCTTTCGGTTCTTTCTTTCTTTCAAGGGTGTAATCATCTGTTTTCCCAGTGTTTCCCATCTGCTGATTCAGGATCATGATAATCACAGTGTGCTGCCGAGTGTAATTGTTTTAAAGTGGTATTGATCAGTGAGCGCAGTGATGATGCAGCACATGCTGTATGCTACTGACTCTGCTGCAGTTCAATCTTTCATATAACTGTAATGGTGTGTGCGTGTGTGTGTGTGTGTGTGTGTGTGTATCTGTGTGTCTGTGTGTGTGTGTATGCATTCACCAGTGTGTGTGCTGGAGCTGTATTGGAAAATGTCTGTGCTTAACAACTGCGTATTTGCAGTGGAAGGTATGGGTGTGTGTGTGCATGTATTTCCTTGCACCTTCCTGTGTGTGTGTGTGTGTGTGTGTGCGCGCGTGCGCGTGTCCCCATACGTGTGTGTGTGTGTGTGCGTGTGTGTTGATGTATGGGCAGTTGGGTCTGTCCTCCACAGATCTCTGCATCCCAGTGGAATAGATGGGGGGTGTGAGTCATTCATCAGCCAGAGCAGCAGGCATGCTCCCACCCCAGTCCTCAGAGCTGCAAATCAGTCTGTGTGCATGTGTGTGTGCATGTGTGCATGTGTGTGTGTGTGTGTGTGTGTGTGTGTGTGTGTGTGTGTGCATGTGTGGACTTTCTATGACTGTGTGTATCTCAGGGAATAGATGCAGAGGCAGAGGCAGACAAATGGAAGCGGTGACAGTGAAAGTCGCGATCAGAGACAGATGATCGCTGCCCTGAGGGTTGGTTGTGAGGGACGTGCACATCAGCGCTGCACTAAAATTCTGATTGATCATCTGTCTATATATTGTTTTATTCCCAGAGCCCTCTGTCATTCTGTGAGCCCTGTCCATTCAACAGGTGGCTCCCTGTGGCCACTGCCAGGCCTTTTACTCAGACTGTTCGTCACTCTGACGGTGAAGTGAAATAAAAGCTATTCCAGCTTTATAGGCTGGTATTTACTTTAGGACATGTCTTATCTAATGTGTATTTATAAGATATCTGTTTTTTCCAACACACTCTGATCCTCAAAGTAAAAAAGTAGGTGTTGTTATCACATGACCCAAATACTTGAAAATGTTGATGCTGTCCAGATCCACTTGTTGACGCACTGTTCTGTTGACTTAGTACCACCCATGCACCCCCCCCCCCTCCCCCAAGAATCTGAGTCCAGTGCACGTGTGAAGGCAGCTTTATGTGGCTATGCTTTAGGGTTAAGGTAACCAGAGGGTTGATGGTTCAATCCCCGGTGTCCCCCAGTCCAAAGCCCGTAGTGTCCTCAGGCAAAATAAGAGCCAAGTCCATCACATGTACTTGAGATCCCCGTTGAGCCGCTCCACTCTAAATGTATGCGCTCCCTCTCAGGCAGCCGGCGGTTCGATGCCTGTCCTTTGTTGTCGTGGTGACCAGACGTCCTGACTCTGATCAAAGCTCTGTCGTTGGATGAGCCTGATAACACTCAGCCTCTCTCTCTCTCTCTTATCACTCTCCACTGTTTATCCCTGTGGTACATCTGTCTCCTCTCCTATCTCACCACGCCCTTTGATCATTGGAGGTGAGTTTATACACAGCCACTTCTCTTCTTGTGTTTGCACAAGGGATGACATCATCACCATCCTCACCCACCATGTGGTGTGTGTACTTTTTATAAGACCAGTGAGTCCTGATCCACGCCGGTGAAGGATCCAGGTTCCTTGTTTTCTCCAGCTGCTGCTGTGGGGGTGGGACGGCACTGCAGAGAGAGGGGGGTGTGGAGGGGGAGAGAGGGGGAGAGAGAGAGAGAGAGAGAGAGAGAGAGAGAGAGAGAGAGAGAGAGAGAGAGAGAGGGAGGGAGGGAGAGATGCTCACCAGTGTGGTCCTGTGTTGAGACTCACGAAGCTGAGAGGAGAGGAAGCAAACTCCACCTATAGGTAACTATAGTGTCTGTGTGTGTGTGTGTGTGTGTGTGTGTGTGTGTGTGTGTGTGTGTGTGTGTGTGTCAAAGCTTAAGCATGAGTGTGCAATCATTCCTTCTGATGCATGATATGAATAGAATTACATCCAAATCGAAGCAGCTTAGCCTTTACTCGTCGTGGTTGCCTTTTAATTTCAAGTCAGACTCTTCAGTGATTGTAGACGCAGATGTTTCCTTTGGCACCTGTGAAGCGCTCAGAGCGCAGGTGGATCACTCCCAGCCCTGGTGCCTCTGTGAGGCAGCCTGACCACCAGGCTTCCTGGAGAGCTGCTGAAGCTCTGTTGTGTCTGTCTGGAGGAAGCCTGCAGGCAACGAACACATGTGCGTGCTGGCGGCTCATTATGGGATGGTGATGTGGCCACAGGTGGATTCACGGTCGTAGACCGTGCGTCTGCTGCAGCCTCGGATCTCGCCTCCTGTTCCTCCGTCACGTTGCTCCACCTGCAGGTTCTAACCAGGGTGTGAGGGTCAGACCTTCGCTCTGGGTCAGTCACTTTTTCACGGTATCACTGCGGTTTGCAGGACAGAGGAGGATATATTTCAGAGGAAAATGTCAATATTGATCAAAGATAAATTGTTAAAATTGCTAAATGCACAAATAAAGAAAGAGGAAAGTTAGAAATCTAAAATCTATTCACTTTTGACCCATTTATTTGTATTTTCATTATGCATTGATATCTTTCCCTCCTTATTTTATTCTGCCCTTCTCTGTAGCACAATTGAATTGATCAAGTATTACTAACATGTTTGTTCATATGTGAGTGTGTGAGTGTGTGTGTGTGTGTGTGTGTGTGTGTGTGAGTGTGTGTGGTGTGTGTGTGTGTGTGTGTGTATGTGTGTGTGTGTGTGTGTGTGTGTGTGTGTGCGTGCTTTGGTGACTGTGTTCCATATTTGTTTGTGTTCCACAGGGTGTGGTAGGTGGCGTCACATTTATATTCTTCTGATGTGTCTCAAACGCATCATATTTTCATTAACACCCCCGTCCCCTCTCTACCCCTCTTTTCTCCTCCCTCTCTTCCCCCTCTCCATCAGCTTCCATTTGTTGCCATGGCAACTGTGTTTGATCTCCCTCTCCAAGCCAACCCCTCCATCAAGTCACCCCCATTTCTCTGCACGCACACACACACACACACACACACACACACACACACACACACGCGCGCGCGTGCACACACACACACACACACACACACACACACACAGACCCTCTTCTCTGTCTGGTGTACAATCTCCGCCTGGTCCCTCCCTCATATCTCTCACCTTTCCTCCTCCACCACCAGACCTTTTGAAAGGTCTCTCTCCATCCTTCCATGTTTTATCTTCAAAACTTCAGGTTTTTTCCATCCCATAATTCTCCTCTGTCTCACCCTCCCCAAAATCCTCCCTTCTCCTCGTACCAGACCCGTCCTTCCACTTCAGTTCACCACGTCACCCCCTGAATTATTCATGTGATTTTATTCCTGGTCACCCTGGCGACACACCATACGGAGGTGCAATGCTCTTATCAACATGCTGACCTTGTCGTGTGTGTGTGTGTGTGTGTGTGTGTGTGTGTGTGTGTGTGGTGGGGCGGGTGTGTGTGTGGTGGGGCGGGTGCCACATATGGTCCAGGTTGCATCCCAATCCCTGAGCCCCGTTGTAATCATGTGTAATGGTACATTTCATTACTGTGGTTTTAAACCAGACACATTTGCTGCTGCTTAGCTCTAATCAGCAATAGTGTGTGTGTGTGTGTGTGTGTGTGTGTGTGTGTGTGTGTGTGTGTGGCAGCTGTTGGTTTTTGTGTGTTTGTCAATGGTTTATTGATTAACCATTCAGACGCCACCACAGCAGAGAGAAAAGAGGGGATTACAACCCTGAAGGCTAATTTGGACTCATTCATTCAATCAGTGGCAGAGATGCAGTGCAGGTGTAAGGCAGAGGTACGACACAGCTCTGGTATTGATACAGTATTACTACATTATTATATATTATTCCACCCTGTGGTTGCTGTTCTTCTCCTGTGGTGGATACACACATTCAATTCAAGCTGTGTCATTTTAATCCCCATCATAGGAGACACATATCACCTGTTCTGCCTAATCCTGCAGGATTGGATTTGTCACACGGCTCAGACTTGAAAAGGACCATGAATCTAAAATGGTTAATGTGACACTGAGGCGGGAGCTGGTGCAGGTATGAGAGAATCCTTCCAGCTTGATTCTTACATTGTTTGTCAAGATCCTGTTCGGACAACGAGGACTTGTACATTTCAGTTTCAGCGGGAAAAAAAATGAAACCGCTTTTCAGTCCATACCTGCGACAGTCAAGTCGCTGGGGATGTTTGTGTGCAAGTTGCAAATCTGCACATTTCCTTATCATTGCAAACTGAGAGAAGTCACCTCTGTCCTGCAACTGTGGCTCAAGTACGGTTTCCACACGCGTCTGCGCATGTGCAGTATCCGATCTGGTCTCAGGCTGGTGGTGGAGCCTCCATACGTGGACGTGTGAAGCTACAGATAAGTGCAAACATCTCAGGCCTAAAGAACAACACGCTAACATGTCTCAACGGCCCCCGAGATGGACGTGCTGCAGTGTGGGGCATGAATCTGACCTCCTCCCTGTCAGTGGATGATGAGGCCCAATAAATAAATATCATGCGTCAAATACATTTCTCACCAAAGATCTTCCTCATCATTTAAAGTGGTGACGCTATAAAAAACGCGGGGGGATGAAACATGATGACCGACGGATCGAGTGCGTGAATCACCAGGACCTTGCCCCTGCATCTCCGTGCCAGTGCTCCGGTGGGATACTGTTTTGGCTCGGTGACATCACGTCAGTGATCCAATGATCCAAACCCAAAATACGAAACAAGGGGGGCTCTTTGCTCCTCGGTGACATTGTGGGCATTGTATGCAAAGCAGCCTGTTCCACTTGCAAGGGGGAAGCCATTAGTATTCACACAGGCCTCTGCGGGAGTGAAAGGGAGCGTCTGTGCTCATGTCCTGTGTTCATTCACTCACTGTTGTTATCAGTATTCTGCTCGCTGCGATGCTGCGAGCCGCTTCCCCTCTTCGTGTCTTTGTGCGCCCGAGGCCTTTTCCACCTTTTGTGCAACGCGCCTTTGCAGATTCACGTGTACGTGTATGTACACGCGCCGGTGTGAGGCAGCGAAGCATCACAGGTATCCATCTCATCTCGTTCCCGTGGGAAGAGCCGACCAGAGCTGAGCGTCAGCGCAGTTACGTAAACATACAGAATGTACATGAATATTCGGTTCGAGTGTCTGTGGGAGTGGGACGATGATGAATACGTAGAGGACAAGTGCTGAGCTCTATTCCTGGCAGCTCGATCGATAGAGCAAACCCACAACCACACACTTTATTTGACCCGTCCAAATGGAAAAAAAAGGGGAAGGGAATTCAATTATGAGCCGTGTCCAGATACTCGGATCCCCGTCATCTGATATAACGCAATTCATTACGTGCACACACACACACACACACACGCGTGCACGTGCACACCCACACACGCACAGCAGTGCTCCACTTTCCCCTTGTTCACGTTGTGCTGCAGAACCGTCCAAACGCTCGCTCCTGGGTGTGGCAGCGTGGACCTGCAGCAGAGCAGTCATGCATGTAGACATGAAATCCAGACGCCGTCTGTGCGCTCGGCCAGGGAACACGTGAGGCGGCAGGACGCTTTCAAAGATCTGCGGCAGTGTCAGACACGGTTTGGATGTTCTGAAATCGGTCCAGGTCCGTGCCTGCTGTGGGTGTTGCTGAATTTATTGGACGTGTGAAGGTGTTAAAGGGATTTTTGTGCTTCTCACCTCTCGCTTCTCTGCAGGTACAGCGTGTCCGCTTGTGACTGGGCTTGCTTGTGTTTACGTGAACACATTTCAAATAGTTTTTTCTGAGGATGTGAACATGGATTTGAGCCCATCTTCGCACCACCTGGTGAAGGAGGGAATCTTGCACCTTTGTTCCATCTGTATGTTGCAGTATGTAAAAGTAATGTCCAGAATGACAGATCAGGACACTGGTTGTGCTGCACAGACCTGGTTCATGTCACACTCTGTGGAACCGCCTGGCTCAGTGAGGTGGTTCTCTAACACTATGACGAGCCCGCGATGTAAAAGGCTCAAACATGCAGATGTCAGCTTAAATAACTCACTAACCTCAGTGTGTGTGTGTGTGTGTGTGTGTGTGTGCGTGTGCGTGTGCGTGTGCGT
>JAFBJT010110695.1:36501-50819 GCA_016785325.1 Chascanopsetta lugubris | reverse complement strand
GGTACAAAAAAAAGAAAAAGAAAACGTGTTATATTAGAGCCTCATGAGGAGACGGACTGGACGGAGGCAGCGAGGTGAGGCCCATCATTCATCACTCGTCACATCGTCAGGGGTCAAAGACGCTGAACCTCCTCCTCCTCCTCCTCCTCCTCTTCATCATCATGGCCCTTCTGACTCGCTTCCTCGCAGATGCGTTTTCTGAGGAGACGCTGATTCACTCGGTGTGTGCATCAGCACAATTTGTGCCGATGCCGGCACATTAGACCGGTGTGACCGCCTGAGATCAATGACCGTGTCTCTTTTGCAGAAGTCGGACACACGGACCCGCTGCTCATCGAGCGCTACAACGCGCCAGGCTTTGTCGGGTGCCTGTCCAGGGTGCAGTTCAACAGCGTCGCCCCCCTGAAGTCTGCGCTGAGAGCGGCCACAGCAGCTCAGGCCACGACAGCAGCCGATCACTCGGACCGACGACCCGCCGCCGCCGCCGCCGCCGCATCGCCGGTGTCTCACCAAGGCAAACTGGTGGAGTCCAACTGTGGGGCGTCGCCTCTCACCATCCCACCCATGTCTGCAGCAACGGACCCCTGGCATCTGGACAACACAGGTGAGAGGGGGCATCCTTTACCATCACGGAACGTAAGACTTTAAGAAAACCCTATCCCCACCGCAGACTGTGTTCGAATCTCTTTGGTCCTCCCCTCGACTTTTCCCCGAGGCGCCACCTTGAGGTCAACGACATAGTTTCGGGTGAAAAGTTTTGCTCGACTGCCGTGACATAAGTGTTGCAGGAATTCTAAGCGCGCCAGTAAAGACAGTGATGATAGTAAGTTTTGTACATTTAGGTTACAGAGTGTTACACATGGGGAACACAACACACACACACACACACACACACACACACACACACACACACACACACACACACACATACATATCTAATGTTGGGTTCCACTGCGGTGTTTAGTTTTCCACTGCCTCCTGATTCCGGATGCAGCCGTTTCCCTCTGGCTCGGAGGCGAACGCCCCTCTGGGAGCGCCGAGCTCCCTGAGATCGATCGGCTCCATCGATCCTGACTCCAGGTCCGAGCTCACCGTCATCCAGCTCGTCCACAGGAAGGATCAATATTTATTCCGCCAGACGTTTTCCAAACCTATCATCTATGGTCATCAAGTGTCAGACTTATATTCTCTCCTCTTCCTCCCGGCGCTCTGTTCGTCTCCCCTCATCTTTGTGCCCACACTGTGAATTCTTGACTTTGCATCCTTTAAGCTGACAGACCATAATAAGTCTGATCGCACGTCTGCCCTCAAGTACTTTCTGTTTTCACCGAGGTTCCCTCTTCCTCAGCCTGCGGCTCACTCCCTCTCCTCGGTTCTCTGGAGAACCTGTGCAGTCAGCAGCAGAAATAGCTGACAGCTCATACAGACATCACAACAACTCTGTCTTTCTCTTTGTAGTTTCTGGGCCCAAATTCACACCATGCGAGCTGAATTTGTTCGCTGTGAAATGCGAAATGGAGGTCGTCCACGTCCTTTCAGTATTCTTTTATTTTGATGGATCAATGTTGAATGTGTTTTTCTTCCTTCCCTCCCTCTGTGACCAGATGCAGAGTTCCCCTTTAACGAGGAGAGAGTGATTCCTGATGGAGTCAACAGGGACTCGGCCATCATTGGAGGTAGGCCAAGTATTTAAATAAAGAAAAGAGCACTTTTAATTTCAATAAAGAAAAAAAAGAAGTAGGTTTGCCGTTTCAGGATTCTGATGAGTCAGGTCTGACGTCGTGAAGCTCTGTTAATGACAAACAGGAAGTGGGGAACAGCAACGCTGGAGCCCTGATGATGTCGCAGTGTTTATCAGCCTAATGATGTCCTCCATGCCTTGAATCAGCTGAAGCTCCTTCAATTAAAAAAAAAAATCACTACACGATAATAGCAATGCTCGGAAATGACGGACTTAGCCTCGATAACAGATGCAGAAATGGAAATGATCATGTTCATACAGGTGTTGTGTTCGTGGAATTTCTGTGCAACGGGTGAAAGACATGTCTGTGTCTAGTTGATGATGATGATGATGCTGTCGATCTGGTCCCATGTGGGACTGAAATTCCCTCAGAGAGACCTACTGCTAAACGTCCAGAGGGTCTGAGTCGCTCTCTGTGCCACACAAGCAAAACCTCTGCAGATGAGCGGCGGGATCTGCGGAGGTGGCGCCTGTGTGACCGTGAAGATCTGCTCCAGTAACTCAGCGCCTGATGTCGTCCCCCTGTGCAGGAATCATCGCGGTGGTCATCTTCACCATCCTGTGCACCCTGGTGTTCCTCATCCGCTACATGTTCCGTCACAAAGGCACCTACCACACCAACGAGGCCAAGGGCAGCGGCGGCGGCGGAGGCGGCGGCGGCGGCGGCGGCGGTGAGGCGGCGGTAGAGTCGGCGGACACGGCAATCATCAGCACCGACAACCCAGAGACCATCGACGAATCAAAAAAGGAGTGGTTCATCTAACGGCCGCAGGGCGACGGACTTGAGGAGGAGTTTAGTCAGACTAATGGTCGCCATAGAAACGGGTGGAGGCATTACCGGAAGGCCGATCGCCGGGGAGGTGGAGGAACGGCCTGGACAATAATCTCCCATCGGGGGCGGGGCTGTGGGAAAGACGTGTACAGGAATCTCTTTTGTTTGTTTGTTTGTTTGTTTTGTTCTTTTATATATTCCGAGTGTTAGCGAGAGGAGCGGTTATTCAGTGGTAAGAGACTCGACCTGTATATACTAACTGGCTCGTCCTTCTTTGTATCGTGCTTGGGAGTTTTCAGGAGTCCTTTGAATACTGTACACCACAAATAATTATACCTACCGGCTCATGTGATAGCACAGATTCTCTTTGATTTGAGTTTTTTAACGATATACGATCAAATTGAAAATGCCAAACTCCCCCCCCCACCCCCCCACCCCTTCTTTTTTGTTATCTCTTGAACCCTTATCTCATCAATGCCACTCACACTGCGCTAACATGGAGCTGAGCACGGATGCCAAAATTCACTTTGTAAATAATGTTTTATGTTCTTTTCTTTTTTTCAGATTTATTCCGCTAATGACAAATGTTAGATCTATATTGTATCATACGCCTGTCTTTATCATGAAATATGCGAAGTATAGAGTTTTACTTTTATGACATTGGATTGTAATGGGATGTTCAGTTCTGAGGAGATGAGTTTCTTGGTGCATGATGGGAAATCATTAGCACTCACATTAACGCTCAGCACAGCAGCTTTCGGATTCTGGTGAAAGCGCGAGCCTCGGAGCTCCTTCACACTCGAAGCGGTCGGTTCGATTTCTTTTGCCAAACACACGAGTCTTACATCCTCTTGGTTTGTTCAGTGATTCCTCCGTGTGTGTTTGGGTCTTAGACTGACGGTGCCCGTTTGCAGCGTGTGCATGTGACTGTGGCTACATTTGTGGGACACAACCTATAAGTGTTACCCCTGGTGCTGAATGACTTGTAGTGATGCACTAAAACACTAGGGGGCGAAAAGGAGACCTGTGTAAGACCTTTGATTTGGGTAACTACTTGAAAAGGATTAAATGTATTGATTTCCTCATCCTGTCCATTGCTGCAGCTCCTCTCTTCAGCTTCTGTCTGAAACACGTGCTTTACGCTTCTGCAAATCCTGACTAAAACTGGACTTTATGTCTTTAAATTACATATAAAATGTCCATATCATTTTATGACATTAGTTCAATATAGAGGTTGACTTTATTTAATCAAATCACAGTCAAGTTGTTTAATTTAACCATATAATAGAGTATTCCAGAAATCATTTACTTTGACCCTTAACATTGAACTTAGGCAGGAGCTGCTCTGATTGGCCGGGCCAGCTCTCTTTCATGATTGGTCAAATATAGTTTCCATATTGAAGCTGTGCAGCAGCAGCAGCAGCAGCAGCAGCAGCCTTCGGTCACACACATACCCACAATCCTGCATGTTTGAGTGAGCGTGAGTCAAGGTCATCCGCCGCTGCTGCGTGAGCCGCGTTCAGAGTATGTTGCTCTCTGACCGTGTTGGGTTTGCGTCTGTGCTCCTTGTGTTACAGCTGCCAACCGCTCGTGTTTTACTGGGATCTTTGTTTTCGGTGTCATGGCACCTTCAATCATCTCTCGTCGCCTCATGTCACGAGCGCTCACTTTTGAGCAGAGAGGGATCGGTGAACGCAGCCCAGCCCCTCCCTCTCCCGCAGCCTCAAAGACGACATCACATCAAAGCATGACGGCGATGAGTGAATCCTACTTTTTCTTTTTGAAATACTGTGACATATTAGCCAGACTCAACAATGATGCCACTGACATTTGGTTTCAGCACCAGGTGGATGGTGACGATGGATTCTCAGCTCCGACGGGCAAAACCATAACCCATGTGTTTTTGCTTTCTGTTCTGTTGAGTTTAATAAAGGGTGTTTGATCTTTAATTGCAGTCTCTGGTGTCACATGGTGAGTGGTTTTCATGGGATGTCTTCAACTGATGTTTGTGTACACATTATGCTTTCTTCTCTCTGAATCTGATTCATGTCAACACCCTGTTTTTGTGGCTTGCCCCAGTTTCCCATAATGAAATGAAAATAACACAAAAGAGAATAATTATGGCACAAAATAATACCAGAATGTTAAAGAGGATAAGAGATCAATATTTCATGGGGAATTGATTTATTTCATTTACACAGATGTTGGAGAAAGGCTGCCCCCTTGTGGTCAGAAAATATGGCCTCAACGACAAGACGTGCCGTTGCCTTCGATAGGTCGTTGTCTGTCCCTGTGTGGTCAGAATGTGTAACTTCATTTAAGAAAATAACATAGTCAATATGACTGTCAACCTATATTGATCCTTTTCAGAGCAAATGGGGCTCATCTCCATAATCTACGTGTGTGTGTGTGTGTACATGTATATTGTCCAGAGACCTGTTTTATAAGTAGTGTAAACTATCAGCAGTTGCAATCGACCTGATTAACCATGAGAGATGTGAGAGTGATATGTGCCTCCTCCTCTTTGTCCGGACGAGGGTGCGTGAGAGTGAGAGAATGAGGATCAGCATTGATGTGGTATCGGTGTGTCGGGTGAAGCTCTGCGAGGCTGCAGATCTGCAGCCGAGGACGCCTCAGATTCAGTGACATCCAGCAGCTGAGGACAGGGAGGGTTCATGTGAGTCAAAGTCTCAACCAGCCACCGAGTGTTTGGTGAGGAATGACTTACCATCAGGAGCCAGGAAGACGATGTTTTTGGGGTCGACACCCTGAGCCTCGGAATACATTTTGAACTTCTCCTGCAGGGTTTCGTTGACCTCCAGGGTGCGGCCTGCAAACACACGGTCTCTTTAGACCTCTCTGAACCCTGACTCCGCACACACATACACACACACACACACACACACACACTGCCCTCCCAGAAGGCCGCTGGACCGTGAGTGACTCACTGTAAAGGTTGGTGAAGACCTCCAGTTTGTCCTCCTTCGTCTTGTTGGTGTGGGCCAGAGCGAAGTTGTCGTACTCGACGTCAACGATGAGCATCTCGTTTTGATTGTGCCATGCTGATAAAAAGCAGAGAGACAGGAGTGTCACAAGTGTGTAAGTGTGTGTGTGTGTGTGTGTGTGTGTGCGTGCGTGCGTGCGTGCGTGCGTGCGCGCACTCACCCTCGGAGTAGAAGGAGTAACTTTGTTGGCCCGTTTTCTTCGCCTGGTAAGTCGTGTTCTCGCAGTCATTATTGTGACTAAAGAAATCAAACCAAAAAACAATCTTAATCTATGCATATTTCTTGTTGGAGAATGATCAGTCATTTCTCATTAGATAGTTATCAAAGGCCCAGTGTGTTAGATTTTGGACTTCAATTTCACCAACAGCAATGTGAGATAGTTATAGTTATGAGTACACAATCACCGCAATACGTGAATTGTGCTATTCTTTATACATCTCTCTCAATCTGCCGTCTTGCTGCACTATGTATCTATATGCTATCTTAGTCTAGAGTTGCACTCATAGCTGAGGGCCACCATGGGTTCTCCTGTGTGCATGGAGGAGTGCAACTTGCAAGCCACAAAATCCCACACACTGCACCTTTGCTGAAAACACAGATTACTTCATTGCGACGAAAGTCAAGATCAAGTGTCCGCCGACTGGCTCCCACACAATGAAGCCCACCGCGTTCCTGGTGTTGTTCACAAACCACCCAGCGTTGGTGGCAGAGCCCATGATGTACCACTTGCCTTCCATCTGAGGAGAGGAGGAGGGATGAGGAGTGAGCGAGTGAAACCGAGTGCTGCCAGTCATCAGCGCGACATGCTCTGAATGCTTCCACAGATGCAGGAGAACCTCTGGTCCGCTGCCGTTTCGATATTACCGACCTTCTGCGGGTGGAAGTCTCCGACCTGCTCGTCGGCGTTGAAGGCGGCCAGGCTGCACATCAGGGCGCCCAGCGTCCACATGGCGAAGTTCCACATGGTTCTGTCTCTTTGCTGTCGGTTCGGGGCGGCGGCGGGTGAGGAGTGAGTGAGTGAGTGAGGTGAGCCGCGGTGAGGATGAGAGGACGACCTATATATCCGGGAGAAACCTACGCCCCCACCCCCCGCCTCCCTCCACCTTCCACCTCTATCTGGCCTCCACCTTCGGAGTTGAAAAGCCCCGTGGCTCTTGTCCACCAGCTTGCAAAACACATTTGCTCAATAGGTCGAATCAAATCGAATGACTTTTGATTCGTCTGCTACAACCTCGTGTGTATGAACTCCTTTTTTTTCTTTTCTTTTTTTACAGCGCATCAGCACCAGTGTCTGCTCTTATCACCACACACTGGTCACGTCTCCATCAGTGTCTTTTACGTGTTTGACGTCACAGTGTCACACACTCTTTTTCTTTCTGTGTGTTAAATGTGTCATCGGCAAAAGAGGTGAGTGACCTGACGCCCCTCCACCAATGGTCAAAAAGAAACGCTGACTCAGGGTTTTTTCGTGTGCAGTGGGTGTGTGTTTAATCAGCATTAACACACTTAATCAACATAACACCTGGGTGGAACTTTGGTCTTCATCACCATATGTGGATCGATCCGTCCTGTCCAGTGCATCACTATGACAAATGGTGTGGTCTTCCTGTCATTTTGCATGTTAGCTTAGCCACGGTTGTTCATAGCAAGACCTTTTTTTCTTCTTCAAACAATTCAGGACAAGTTGGACAACAACTTTATTCACTGGCATTAAGATGCAACCTCTGTCAGACAGCGAGAGGCGTGGGTTCTTTTCCAGACTCTTCCTTGGTGGACTACATGTTACCAGAGTGTAAAGGTGCCTTGAAAAGTGTCTTAAACAGCAGGTTTACCTCGGAGACACGGTGAACCCGCTCACTCTCGCCCCTGGCGTTCTGCCCAAGGTCAACATGGATTTGTTCCGTTTGTACTGTGATTGCAGCCGTGGATTTTCTGTTTGTACGTGAACTTGGACCTTGTGTTTGTTTTTTTTAGACTTGATTTCACCATGATTCATTTCAGGACACTTGTTTCACTTTTTTTTCCCAGTGTCCCTCACGTGCTGCTCACCTGCAGGCCCTTCTTATAGGTTAACCAGTCTGTGTGCACGTGCTGCCTCACATGCATTACGCATGTCAATAAATGCACCAGTATCCATCTGCACCGCACAACTACCAGTGTTAGATGAACAGAGTCTGATGTGTGTGTACTATTTTCAATGCTAAACTAATGCATGAGAATATCAGGCTGCAGTGTTGGACTCTTGCATTGCTCAACGCTGTCACAATCTGGGTCAGGGCTGGGCAGAGGAGCCGGGGCAGCACATGAGCTTTGCAAAATAAATTAGGGCTTGGTACAGGAAATCTGTACCCTACTTCTTTTTCGTCCATTCCTGACACCTTTCTATGCTTTTTTTCTAACAATAAGGAGGACATTTAGGATTTTTTTACACATCCCAGGTGATGTGAATTACCGCCGTCAACAGACTCCTTCCAATGGGACCTTGCATGTCCTCATTCACCCTGTCACAGTCACACGTGTTTGATGGAAATGTGGGATTGGGTGAGTATTCATCATTCTTAAAAGACTAAATCATCAACAAGGCAACAGTTAGGCTCCTTTATTTGACCTAAAATGTTGCGTAAGCCCCACCCCCTCAGCAAACACACACTCAGTGATGTTTGATTAGGAGCAGGGTCATGGCAGTATAATCTGAATGAGAATGTTTCTGTGATCAAGCTTCGCTTGCATGCACTGCCCCCTTGTAGTCAGAAAGTATACCGTAACTCAAATTGCTGCTTTCTTTCTTTTCTAATTATCTGTCAATGACAATGAGGTTTGACAGCTATGTGCTCTTCATCAAAGGTTTGCCCTCTGCCCTCTGGTGGTCAAAAAGTGTAATTTCATGTTTAAGATGGAACTGACTTTCTTACCCACAAGAGGACGACAAATGCATATAACCAATTCTGCAAAACCTTTATTGTCCACATTACAAATGTGAATTGTTGATGCCTTACACTGAGAAAATAACAATAACTCTGAAGATACAGTGATTTCGTTTTACTTTTAATTCATTTCAACAAACACAAAAACAAAACGACAAGAAAAAATGACAGAAGCAGTTACAAAAGGCACATGTTCAAAGCATGAGAAAACATTCTTAAACGGCGAATTGTTTCTTTTCTTGAACATCCGGTCTCAAATGTTTCTTTCTGATGACACTGCTGATGCACGAGTGTGACTGAATGAGGCTCAGGACAGTTCGGGACATTCACCTGCAACAACACAAGAAGAGAAGGCCCGTAAGTGTCCGTTTGCAAGCATTCACAATCAGCCACGTGTGGATGTGTGGATTTAAGTGCCCATTACGTGTTGTGTTGGCATGACTTACCATTTTTGGGCAGGATAACAATGTTGTCGGGCAGGACGCCAGTCTGCGCCGCTAACTCCATGAACCTCTGCTGCAAGACAGCACTGGCATCTTGTGTGCGACCTGCAAACACACAACCAGTCATCTTAGTTCATCCTGTTACACTTCCAGTGCATTCCCACAATGCACCTGGGCAAGCAAAAACACACCAGACTTACTGTAAAGCTTATTGAGAACCTCGCCAGCTCCGTTCTGTGACTTGATGGTGTGGACTATGGCATAGTTGTCATACTGGACCTCGGGAATGCGCATGTCATTTTCGTTGTTCCAAACTGAAACAGAAATGGATAACGATAAGGTGGTAGAATAGTAAGTGTGTATGTGCGTCCTCATACAAATGTGTTTATTTGGGCTACATCTAACTCAGAACCTGTGAAGTTGGGTTGATTTGAGATACAGTTCAAAAATTAAATACTTGGTCCTCACTTCTAAATGTTTCTCTTTGAAATTAACGTTGTCACCTGAGGGTTTTTCACCTGGGTGTTTCCTGTGTCACTTTCTTGTTGTGAGTTTTTACACCGATGCGTCATGTCTGACGTCACGACGCATCGCTAATAACAAAGAAGAAGTGGGGGGGAAATAACACTACCTAGCTACTGTGGCAATAATAAGGTCAAGACTCCGCCTTCTGGTGTCCCTACCGCTCGAATTATGCGAAGGTCTCTCATCTTGTTCACTCGGCGGTGTTGGAAAGTAACCCAACATGTGAAAGAAAAATATTTAATGCTGGAAAAACGTTTCAAAAACGACATTTCTCAAAAATAGTTCATGGCTATGCTAATATGCGATTGACCGGAAGACGTGTGTTAATCTGGAGCCGGAAACGATGAAGGACTCTGCCTCGTGAGCGGCGCAGAAGAAGAAATGACAGCGATTAACCGGTAAAGTGAGGCTATTGGCTGCTTATCGGAGACAAGGCGATTCAAATCCGCGTCGAATATGGGTGTGAATGCGACATTCCAAATAATTTGATTTTTTTTTTTTTTTAATACGGCATACTCCTGGGTGTCAACAAGTTTTTAGACCAGTGGAAAGGCTAATGAGAAAGTTTCAATAAGTTATTCGACGGTTAAAAATATAATACTATATTATTTTCGTGTAAATGGAGTGGGATATGCATGATATCATTTTTTTATGAATACTCACTGTGGCTGCGGAAGGTGAAGCGTCCAGGAGTGTCAGTCTTTTGAGCCAGGTGAGTCATTCTCCAGCAGGTCCCATCAGCACTGAAAGTACAGTGTTAGTGTTGTCTAACGGTGTGTGTGTGTGTGTTGCCATCGGGTTTACGTGAAGTCATTCACTCCTGTATCACTTACTTCAGGTTGGCATAGTTCAGATCCAGGTCGCCCCCTGCAGTCGGCTTGAACACAGCAGTGCCCATCTTCATCCCTGCCTTGTTTTGCACGAACCACTCAGCGTTGGTGGCGACACCAATGAGGTACCACTTCCCTGCCATCTGACGGAGAAGATGCAAGTCAGAGGAGCCTGTCACCGATCAATCAATCGCAGCTTTGCTCTCGATCACACACACACACACAGGCTCTGTTGACCTTTCCCTCCCTCCTGTCCTGATCCACTCACCCTCTCCAGGTCGAAGTCCGTGACAGGCGTAACCTCGGCAAAGGCGACCAGGGCACACATCAGGACGCCCAGCACCCTCAGCAGTGACTTCCTCATGGCTCCGTCTCTGGGATGTCAGCTCCTGCAGCAGTGAGCGGTGAGAGGCTGGTGAGATGTGAGGTAGGAAGGCCATGCGAGGAGGCTCTTTATATCCTGCTCTCCTCCCCCCTTCACCCCTCCTTTTGTCTCCCCCTCCTCCTCCTCTTCCTCCTGCTTCGCCAACAGACGCACAGCAATCAGCCGCTGCATTCCAAAAACAACAACTGCCTGGCCCTTGTTCATTGGCTTGCAAAGCACAGTTACACAACAGACACATGTAGATGCATAAGGAGGGACGGCCAAGGGAAGAGGAGGAGGAGGAGAAACGGGTGAGCGGATGCATAAGAGGGGATAGTTAACACCCCTCTTTTTGTCCTTAATACTCAAAGAAGGTGTTGCAGGGCAAATGTTTGCACCATGTGGCCAGTGAATACCCCCCTCAAAAAAATCACCGACTTACATGAATAGAAGCACTGCTGTGGAATTTAAAAGCTGGAAACATTTAATGCACTGATTGTACTTTTTCTGAGAGCCTCTTAAAATGTAATCGTGTTGCCCAGAGTGGTTCAGTCGTTCTTTGCAGCTTACACACATTCAGTCACTTCATCATTTAAAGTTCAAGGTATTATCTCAGTTTTTTAAAGGTACAGTGTGTAGGCTGTTGAAATACCGTATTTGCAGCCAAATGTTTTGTGCCCATACCTTCCAAGAACGCAAGGAGAATTAGAATAGGATAGAAGAGTAGACTAGAAATGAATCCACCATCACAAAGGTGAATCCATTCCGGGCCACTGTCAAAACAGAGTGGTCAACATGGCAGCCTCCACAGAGAGGGACATACTCCTGATGCAAATGTAAAGGGCTCGTTCTATGGCACGATTAAAGCATTTCATACATGTAGTCTTTCTCTCTTATAAAACTACACTAAAGACACAGCCCGTGAATTAATGAGGCATTAAAGGCTGCATGAAAACACCTCAAAATGAGCCTTGTGCTAATACACATTTGCATGTTACATAAGATGAAATCTGCATTTACATACATCATTTAATGATTCCTTATGTTTGGAGAAACATGGGCTTTGACTTCTCGGCACCAGGTTATGTAAGAGGCTCACACACACACACACACACACGTGGACACACTCACATGCAAACAAAGGGGTGCTGCTGGGTGGAGTCAAAGAGGTGGGGTTGAGGGGTGGGGTGATAAAAAAAAGCAAAGGGAGGCACATTTGGTAACCAAACTCTAGTCAACCCCCTTACGTGAATCACATCTGGGCTTCTTTATGTGCACACGGACACACACACACACACACACACAGTTCAGAATAAGATGGGATGGAGTTGATGTGTTTAAGTTGGTCTGCATAAGAAACAGCCCCCCAGCACAGGCTCATAGTGCAAATCAATACTTTTTATTCATCTGTAACATATATAGGTAACATTTTGCTTAAGTCGTCATTTAAACATGAAATACTGCTGAAGTCTGCGACCGGGGGCTGCTCAACTTAACATGTTGGGACACAGTCTGTGAAGAAGAAGGATTGACAGTTAGACATAAAAGCTGGTGTGGTGTTTTTCCCCAGTTAGTGGAGGTTGAATAACATGTTGACAAAGTTTGAGAACTGATTTTTACACAAGTGGAGTTCTGCACATGCCCGAGCGTGAAACGTATTTGGAGGAAGTTCATGGCAGGTCTCTGAAATATGACATGATTTGACCTAAATCTGACACACTGAACCTTTAAAATGTTAGTCTAAGCACATTTAGCTTACTTATGACATGATCCTGGTCGACATCACCACAGTGACCTACAGAATTAAATAGAAAAAAAAAACAGTTAGTACTTTGTTGGTTAAACTCTTCTGTTCCTGCGAGAATTCTTTACTGTTGTTTTCCAATTTTTTGCACATTTGTATTTCAAATTACTGCACTTGGTTCTATATTTTCTCTTGTTTTTTTCAGGCGGATGTGGACGTACTGTATGTGGGGAAAGGGAAGAGATACGCGAGCCCAAAATCATGTTTCGCGGCAAGTTCCTCAAACTTGGTCAGGGTGGGCTCTGACAGGTTGTCTGCAGACCTTCCTGCAAAGCAAAAAGCAGATATCGTGATGGTATGAATGCACTTATCCTTCACTTATATCAGAATTATAACGTAGAAAAGATTTTTTTAAAGGAGCCCACCATAGAGTTTCACGGTTTTTTTGCCTCGTTTGTAGAAGGACATGACTGCGTACGAGCTGTAGTCCGTCTCTGCGATCACTATCTCAGTGTCCAGCTCTGGACGAGCTCCTGAAGGAAACAACGGGAAGTGCAGTCAGACACGAGATGATAATAGGATGATGAGGTATGATCATGAAAGTTAGGAGTTACCTTTAAGTGTCAACCGTCCTGGTGTTGGGGTGAGATGGTAGACCTGTAGTATCTCCCAACACTGATGATTACTGAGGAAAAGAAAGGAAAGATGGAAGAGGAGAAAGAGAGAAAGAGGTCGAAGGACAGATCACAAGAGGAGAGGGGCTTCATGACCCAAACAGAACAAGAACAAAACATGGAAATAGCCTCTGAAAACGCATATTGTCCTCATTGTCCCTCCTTGTCTTTTTTCCAAACATCAGGTCCAAGTCGACCCCAGTTCACCCGATGACAGCTTGAATTGAGTGGAGATATCTTCGGCTTGTTTGCCCCCTCTGCTGGTGGAGTGAGGTACAGAAATGTCACAGTGAAATCCCACTCTCTACACTTGCTGGTACTTACTGACGTGTTTTGGTGCTGACGGACAGTGTCTGATCGGCAGCAGAGGAACGTGTGAGGCTCACGACTGTGGGCTCCACTTTGGTGCCGTGATTAATCAGATATGAGCATTTGGAGGCTGTGTTGAGCAGATACCAGGTTCCTGTCATCTGCAAAAAGTACAAGGATCTGTGACGTCATTTCTGCTCAAGGTTCAGTGTGTGGAAACAAGCAGCATTTAGTGATTTTCCTCTGAATACATTAAAAAAAATCTAACAATAAAGCCCCCCTAAATAATCCACATCTTGCTTTTACGATTTGTAGCACCACATATTTTTGATCATTTCTTTTGTTTACTTTCAGTGTTTAGCTCGTAAAGCACTACTTGGTTATAATTTAAAAGTTCTGATCATGAAATTACCTTATCAGCGATATCATGAATTTTTAGGGTGATACCTGAGCTCTTCTGTTGTATTACTTCAAAGAAAGCAGTTCCAAAGGAGCCACCTCTTATCTTTTCTTCTGTTGTAGTTCGCTGATAATCCCCCTTATTGCCCAAAGCTCCATGTTGACACAGTTACACAAGCAAGTCCACAGAGCAACTTCACATTTGTTATGTTTGTGGCTTCAGGGGAAAATGTCCAGAATTAATTTGAAAGAGTAACATGGATAGAAGTTGGGGACTTTGAATTGGATGCTCAAGAATTTATTTCCCATTTAATGATGAATGTAGTTTGTCCCTCCGTTAGGCTGGTGTTTTGTTACAATATAACACATATTGTTCCATTTGTAAGTGTGACTGTGTTATTATGACAGTAGCTGGTGAAAACCTGAATACAATTTTGTGCAAAGTACAAAGTTCAAGTAACAGCACATCAGACTTCTCACATTGATGCTATTGACTTGAAACAGTTGTGTCTCAACATCACTCAATATGACAAATAAGTAGAAATAATAAGGATAATAACACAGAGATCAAAAAAAAAAAAACCATAC
>JAFBJT010110695.1:2097-15976 GCA_016785325.1 Chascanopsetta lugubris | reverse complement strand
TTTAATTCATTGATGCAGTGTTTGTATGTACATTTATTTAAGGTAATACCACAACCATGCTGGGCGCCACACAGTTGTCCCAACGCTGACCACGCAGCTGACAGGGACGACGAAGAACAGAGTGTCTGATGGTTAAATCCTACGTCCTGGAACTGAAACTGTGTTTTGAAAGAGAAGACAACTCATATGGCTCAGTCAGCACAGGGCTGTGTGTCTTTGACTGGGTGCACCAGCTCAACATCCAATTAAGAGTCTGTCTCACGCAGCCAATTTTCCCAAACTCCTGCAAAAGCCCATCGTTGCACGGTTTAGCGAATGACTGACAGCTGTGTTAAGGCAGGAAAATACACTGGATACTGGATCAGAAATAAGAGATGGTCCTGGAGGCATTTCCTAAACCCTCTGCCTGTTCACTTTCAGATCATCTCAGGTTGCCCTCTGGAATCTGCTGTTATATTTTTACACTCAGACACATGGACCCGAACATATCCAGACATCTTTTGTGGGAGTCTCTCGGCTCAGTCTGCGCTGTGACTGTTATCCAGCTATGTGTCTATTAACCCTTTCTGACTGGCCAACAACCCCACTGGCACCTGGGTGCTGCTGTATCTGCAGCAGTCAACTGCAGTGTAGCGATGAGAGGCAGCTTGCAATTCAGCACAAGCACTTAAAAAAAAAAAAAACTTTTGGCATCTTAAAGGTGCTGCAGGAGTGTTGCAGATTTGGTGACATCTAGAGGTGAAGTTTTGCATGTTGTATCCATCAGCTGATGGATACAAGATGCAACTTCACCTCTAGATGTCACCAAATCTTAGACACTGCACCTTTAAATAATGCTGCAGTTAACGAGATGCCCGTAAACAAAAAAACACAGTGGCTGGATTGCATCTCATCACGTTGTGCAATCGTCTGTTCTCAAGTTAATGGAAACTAAAAGCACTTCCTGTTAAATCATGCGTAGGGATATAATATGGTGTCAGCATACAACTTCTGCGTATTGTAACTTAGCTGATTAACCACATTCTAGATTAGCTGCTTTTATAAAAAATTCAATATGAAATCAATTATTTAAGCTTTTCAACAGACATTTCAGAAATTGGATTCAAAGGTTTGCTGGTGATCAAAGTGATTTTAAAGGGACAGAGGCTGAAGAGCCGCTGTCACTTTCAAGGCTTGAAGGAGAGATCGTCACTTAGGGCGTAAAAAAACCTGAACGCTGGAGTGGAATGTAAATTCCGATAGTGTGCACAAGTGTTTACCGTTCCCTCTGCCCGAAACAAGGAGGAGGAGGAGGAGGAGGAGGAGGAGGAGGAGACAGGTGAAGGACATGAAGGAGGGCAGGACGAGACAGACGGCGCAAATGACGAGATGGACGCGCAGAGGACGGAGGAGCAGACAGAGGTACGATGTTGCCAGAAGAAGAGAATGCGGGGGGAAAAGAACAGCGAGTGTGATGATGTGATAAACGGCGCCCCGCCCCGCCATCATCTCGCCGTACGCCCGGTGATACAGCACCAACGACTCCCCGGGGAAGATTTGGGACACTTAAGTGGCTGTTTCAGCTCCCTCCTCGCAGCCCCGACAGATGGCCGCTTCCTTCACTGTAGTCGCTCCCCTTTGAAAACTCACTTCCACTTAGCTGGATTTATTTCGGACTCACAGTCAAGTATGTGGAGTAAATAACGAGTGAAAAGAGGCAGCGATAATCCGCCGAGGGGGGAGGAGGAGTGACTGAATGGGGTCACGGAGGGAGGCTGGCGAAGAGAGGAGCCAGAGCGAAGGGCGCACTCTGAAGTTGGACGTGAGGGAAAAAAGGTTGTTGGGCTGAAACTGAAATCTGTGACTTCACTCCCTTCCCCCCCGGATACAGGAGCGCCTCGTTTCATCATCGCTCTGTGAAAGGTCACGCGCGGCCGGCTAATCTGAATGCAAATACTTGTTTACTCAATTAAAATGGCCGCCCAGGAGAGAGAGGGGGACAGCGTCACATCCCATCAACGCTATTATGCCATTGCAGAATATCAAGAGAGTCCCTGACCTTTGAGGCTGCATGGGAATCTTTCCAACTTCCTCCCCTAACCTCGTTGTTTTCATGTCTCATCCTAGTTTCACGTTGGGTGAATTGTGTTCTAAAGGTGCAGTGTGTACGATTTGGTGATGTCTAGAGGTGAAGTTGCATGTTGCGTCCATCACCTCACCCTTCTGAGCATGAAGCATGAAGGAGAACCGACGGCAGACCTGAGCTGTCATTAAAACTCAAAATATATTTAGCATTATCATAATGTTCTCATGAGCCTGTAGTTACTCAAACGATTGATTGGCCCTCGCGTGTTCCCGACCTGTCTCCTGGCTGAATGAGTTGTTACCCGCACTTTCAGCAAACTAATTCCTTTGCTCGAGGTTTTTGTCTTCTCGCGACCTTCCCGAGGTGCGCTTCAAAAATGCTGAGTCGCTGAAGGTCGTTGAACAGTCTTGCCCGGGAGTCTCAGGGTCTCATTAGGTTTCATCAGCGTGGCATCACGAGCACATACAGCAAAGAAACACACACCCGCTCCACTGAAACCTTGACAGTCAAACTCCGAATGACAACAGAGGTCAGAGCATCATTAGAGGACTGACTTATCTCCGGGCTACACCGTGTGAGGCTGTACCTGCTGTTAATTCGCTTGATGGACTGAATTTAAAGTTTCACGCTGGATTCAAGCTTTTCGGAGAAGGTTTTTGATAGAAGCGTTTTGACTTGCGTAATTACTATCAAAGTGCTCCCTGCTTCTGTCCATTGAGTAACACTTGGCTGTTGCCTTTAAAATGTAGTGTAACACCTGTTACTATGTTTAAATATTGGTGAAATGTAAAGAAACATAACAATTTGATTTGTTTTTATTTATTATCATTATCATCATCACTATTAGTATCATTATTATTCAATGAGTGTATATGGCTGAATTTACTCATTTATTTTTAATACCTTTGAATTAGCCCTTTGAATTTACACAGAATGTAGCATAATCGCCTATAAGCAATGACAACACATAGAATAGATTATAATAACAATAAGGTAAACGTGTCCTTTATGGAACACAATTACATTTCAAGATAAAAGCACGTCCTGTTAAATCATTCATAGCAATAAAATATGGTTTCAGCATATAACTTCTGCGCTATTTCAACTTAACTTATTCACCAAAAAAGTGGCATAATCACCTTTAAACAATGACAACTCGTAGAAAAGATTATAATAACAATAAGGTATGCTTGTCCTTTACAGTGTGCTGTTGTGTGAGACCCCCAGTGGACAAATTTGAAATAGCAGCTACTCGTATCGGAAAAAGAAAAATGCAGTTATTGTCTTCTCTGAAATGTTTACACTTTTCAAAGTCATCTCCGGATTGGACCATTGGGCCATTGGCCGGTTTTGGCCCACGGGCCCTATGTTTGACACCCCTGTTCTCCATGCTTGGAGGAGATATTGAGATGAGGGGATACTTCAACACTAAGGCTTGTGGCATCTCCCCTGCAGGAATCCAAGTTTGCTTTTTTATCCTACACTGCAACTTCGTGAGGAGCAGTGCTCTAGTTGTTTGTCAGGAACAAGGATCCTCATTCCCTTCAGCTGATGCGCACATATGGGCCCACACACACACACACACACACACACACACACACACACAAACACACACACACACACGGTCACAGATGTATAGTGACGGCCTCTTTTCAGTGTTGGTGACAAAAGAAACCGAGGGACTAAAGTTGCAACCTCCAACACAAGTTCAGTGAAAAAAATGTGCCGCTCACTAAACTGAGCGTGACGATGAATAGCACAATGATTGTGTCTATTATGCCGTCGTCACATTACATCAAGGTTGGTGCTTAAGACAAATGTCCCATTGCGGATGTTTCATTCCTTTATCTGCCTTATACCTCAATAGATGAAACCAAAGCTTTCACTCCTCTCAATGAAGCCTGATTGATGGACATATGAACATTCTTCCAATAGAATCATCTCTGCACAGCTTCACAGACCCCATCATCAGAGGGGTTAGAAATGCATGAGAGCTACGCAACAGCTGTGATTGGTCCATTTGAGGGCATCTATCACTCACTCCTATGCACGTCTTAATGCAGCTTGGCGCATTGGCAGTGCAATTGCCATGCAACTCATGGAAGCAGAGTACAAACATAAACACAGGCAAGAGCATGGGGGGGGCTACACGGGGGATGCAATATAGTCTCTGCGTAAATGCTGGTTGCAACCACAAATCAGGCTCATAGCTTGTTAACTAGTTTTCTACTGTGTGATTCTCTGCAAATAAACAGCTGCTTGGCCCCTGATCAATGTTATGCTGGAAAATCTAAAAGTCAAGTCGGACCAGGACGATCTCTGACACGTCCAAACAGGAACGTTCATGTCAGTTGTCACCATGAGACGACTCGGAGGATGACAGACGAGATAAAGGGCCATTCTCTTGTGTTGATTGATTTTTAATATGAAATTAAAAAAAAAAATGGAATCCCCCTCTCCCCCATGCATGAAATCAGAATTCCACAATATCCATTAGTTCTCCTATGATTAAAATAGAATAAATACCAAATTTCTTCCATATGAAACACTTTCAGCCTGTCACCCTACAGGTCTCAGCAATCACACCTGCTTCACTTTGAATTCAGCAAACTGCCCCACTACAACTATTGGTTATTTAGCCTCTAATTGCGGAGGAATAAGCAATTCTCTCCCTCTCGGTGTGGATATTAAATGGAAGGCCAGTGCCGAGGAACCAACCTTGGTAATATGATTTGCAGTCCCTGTCTAACTATCACTCGCTCCTCTGTCTGTCCTCATTCGTCTCCTTGTTGACAGCTGCTTTAAAATGCCAGAGGAGGAGGATCTGATCACAAAGGCGAACGTGGCCTCAGAAGACGACTCTGCGGATAAGGTTGCGCTTCTGCGTGACCTACGGCCATGTGACTATCGACAATGAAGGTTGCTACAGCTTCTGAGGTCCGATAGGTCACATTAGAGACACACACAAACAAACAAACACTCACACACAAATACATACACACACACACACACACACACACACACACACACACACACACACGGATTCACAAATGTTGCTTGGCTCAGAAAGTAGTAACAATGAGTCATGAAATGTATGTGAAATGCATTTCTAAAAAGGTTCAGTGTGTAAGATTTTGGTCATTTTTATCACTTCTAAAAATATTACAAAACAATTACATACTCATTTTCATGAATTTATAATCACGTAAATGTTTTCTTTTTTTCCATTACTATAAAATGAGCCCATCAATATATATTTACATCCTCTTTATGGAAGCCGCCTTGTCTTTAAAGTAGTAAACGTGGACGTACTTAACATCTGTGCGTGCGTTTTAATGACAACTGAAATGTGTTTTTCCAAACAATCTGGGGACATTTTACCTTCATCAATTTAAAGCAGCAATGATTCACAGGACAGACTTTACCCTTCACCCACATATACAGTATATTCACGCAGTACTTTCTTTATCAGACACCGATGGCATCAGTTTAATCAATGTAATTGTCAGTATCTTGCCCATGGATGCTTTGGCATGTGAAAACACATGACTTTGGAATCAAACCATCAACTGTCCAGGTAGTGGGCGACCCACTCGCGCTCTTGAGCCACAGCGAAGGGACCGGATGGGCCGAGAGCAAACCTGCAGCTGCAGCAGGATTCGCGACTCAGACCTGCGTGTGCCGCAGTGGTGGCTGCCCTACTTTCCTTTACTCTCATTCACACTCTCAGTTCTAATGTGCTCGTTCTCTCTGCAACTTTACTTCTGTGAGTATAACTTTATAATGTATTTCCTCGTTACTTATTGATCGACGCATCTATGAAAATCATTCGTTTTTTCTCCTGTTTCACTTAAAAAAAAACAACATTATGTTAATGTCTTCAGGGAGTCGTGATGGAGACCTTGTGAACATGCGCACAGGAAAAAACAACTGTAACGCATTGGCCAAGTGGTGGCAGAGCGCTGAATTAGACAGATGGTGTTTACACAGGGATGCTGCAGAGCCCTTTTTGATCCCGACTCTATAAAAATCCAAGTTCAAGCACCATCATATTTATGACATCCAGCAGCGTGAGATCGTCCAACACTACATTTCATTAGAGTACCTCAAAAAGAATTATATGGCAGCGTGTGTTGGCGGTGTTTATCGAATGGAACCTCTACGTTTGATCTCACTTTATGTGGAGGTACACCCACAGTTAAAGACACGAGGGGATTCAACAGAGCGTTTATGGCCTGACGTGATGGTGCCAGCCATTCATAAGCAGCAATTGCTCCCACAACAATACATCGTAACTCTATGGGATGGAGGCAGCTTTTATTTTGAAAGGGACCTGTTCCACTCAGGACTTCAGCCTGAACTCAGGTCAAATGGTCATGTCATGTCATCTTCAGCTGCTTATCCAAAAATCTGGGTTGTGGGGTACTTCTACCAGTACACATAGGGCCAGTGGGGGTACCAGTGTCAGGGCCAGTGACACACTGCAGCAGGGTGCAAGTGGGACTCGAACCAGTGATCTTTGCTTCCTCCCGCTGCTCTAACTAACCACTGAGCCGCCGCCGCACAGAGGTCAAGCGGTGTCACTGTAAAAATCTGTTTCGGTGGGCGTGGGTTACTCGGAGTTACGCGGTCAGACCGACAAACGGCTTCAGGGAACTCGACCGCCAACGTCCGACAAACTACACTCTGTCCTCGACCACAGCCGGAGGGTCCGGGTGACGTGAGGAGAGAAAAAAACGAAACGCTTACCGGAGTTACAGTCGTCCCCGGCGAAGCCGTCCTGGCACACGCAGAATCCCTCCTTGCACACGCCCTTCTTGCTGCAGTTGTTGGCGCAGTACACCAGCGAGCAGTCCTCGCCCACGTACCCGGGCCGACACCGGCACGTCCCGTTGACGCACAGCCCCTGGTCGGAGCAGTCGTTGAGACACCGCCCGACCATGCAGTCCTCGCCGGTGAAGGACTCCTCGCACACGCACTCGCCGTCGATGCACAGGCCGCGGCCCGAGCAGTCGGCGGGGCAGCGCGGCTCCGAGCAGTTGTCGCCGCCAAAGTCGCGGTCGCACACGCACTCCCCCTCCACGCACACGCCCTGGCCGGAGCAGTCGTCCGGGCAGCGGGGCTCCGAGCAGTTCTTACCCGCCCAGCCCTCCTCGCAGATGCAGCCGCACATGTCGAAGCTGAAGCTGCCGTGGCCACTGCAGCCCGGGACAAAGTCCAAACGACCTGGGGAGAGACGTTTGAAGGTGCAGTGCGTGAGATGTGGCGACACCTAGAGGTGAAGTTGCATGTTGCGTCCATCAGAAAACCTGTGGTAGACTTCAGTTGTCATTCAAACTCAAAAGATCGTTTAGTGTGTCCACTCTGGGCTCCTGTAAAAACATGACCGCCCCCCCCTAGAGAGGACCCACTGCTCATGTAAACATACATTAATGTGCTCATTTAAGGGTGATAGACAAAAGGAATTATTTTAGGTGATTGCAAATGAATGAAAATGTCATTATGAAACTGTATGTAATGTTTGATTCAATACTGACACAGATTCCTAAAAGGACACTGCAACATTTACTTCTGATGACTGATCTTTAATCAGTTTGAGCCAAGGTTGCAAAAAGATGAAGAAATTCTGTCTTGAAATATCACATTTAAACAGTCATTCCATAAGTCTACATTTGAATAATACGTCCCTATCTATTTTCTAAGACATCTCTTTTAATGTCACTGAGACCTTGACCTTTAACCACCAGATTCCAATCATTGTGTCAAAGTGAATGTGCCTGATGGAATGTAATTACCTGCAGGTTAATCCTGATTCATCACATCCACAGGAACAGGAAGTCACCGCAACCTTAAGCTATAACCTCCAGGCGTAAGACTCCAATCGGTTCTCAAAGTCCTTGAATTCAATTCGAAGAATCACCGAAAGGAACTGCTGAGTCACCATGTTTGAAACAATTGGGGGTTGGAGGACGGCTCTGACGACATGATGCCTCCGGCCAATGGCTGTCACACTGGGCCACATGCGACTCTCAAGTGGGAGGGGCCAGTAAAATCATTGAACATTGTGGAAACCCCAACATTTGAAACAGCAGTTACTTTTATTGAAAAATTACAATGAATGCCCTCCCTGTCAATGTTAGTCTCTGCAGTCCTCTCTCGACTTTGACTTTCTGGTCGGCCAGGTTTTTGCCACATGTTTGACGTCCCTGGTCTAAAACAGTGGTTCTCAACTGGTCTGGCTTCGTGACCCACCATCGCCCCCCTGAAAACGGGTTTTCGACCCACTGAATACGGGTTCACGGTCCACTTATGGGTCACGACCCACTGAAAACAGGTCGGCGACCCATCGAAAACAGGTCAGAGACCCACTGAAAATGGGTTTGCGACCCACTTTTGGGCCACGACCAAACAGGCGAAAAAGGCCCATTGAAAACGGGTCCGCGACCCACTTTTGGGTCACGACCCACCAGTTGAGAATCACCGGTCTAAAAGATGGAGTCTCTCATTTGTCTGACAACATCCTCTGGTGAAAACCATACGCTCACAACAGGTGAACCTGCCCTGTCTGACTTGCCAAGTGGAGGAGAAGGTGCCAGGAGGACAGCTGAGTGGATGTGGACTACATAATCACTGACTCGCTATCTGTCGGTTCTTTTAGTGCCATGCCTCTGGCTTGTTGTGAAGACTGTGGTGATACATTGCAAGAGTGGGTGCGCAAAAGTGGGCGGGTCAGTTCAGCGGACAGACACGTCAGTTAAACCTCGTCCAGAAAAACATCCCAGCGCGATCTTATCATTTATGAGGAACGGTGTCCAAAACACTCAATTTCACCAAGTCGATCATTTTAACACTAACCGAGAACCGCACTTATATTCATTGTCTACTCTTCGTCACCTGCCTCTGCAGCTTTGAGGGGAGACAAAGAATCAAGACATCAGTGAGAACCTGTCTCACTCTGTGTGTTCCCATCAGGCACAGCTGAGCGCCTCATCCTCATTCGGATTCAGAGAGTGAGGGCCGCAGATAATCACATTCTCAGCGCGGAGGAGATGGAGCGTTTTCAGAACTTATTTGAATGAGGTGATGGTGTCAAACGAGCTGGTCTTAAACCACGTTATTGCCGATAACTCTGTCCGTCCCAGTCCTCTCATAATATCATCCTCAGAACGCGGAGCAGCTCTTAGTCTGACTGAGACTGTGCAGCAGCACAAAGGAGTCGCCCTGCAGCATCAGCATTCTGCTGCCGTCGTCATTCATTGTATATTCAGATTTTTTTCAGACAGGTTTGCTTATAGCACTTTTTTTTTCCCCACATGAGAGTCTATACCTTTTTTTAAATTCTAGCCTTTGATGTGTTTGTCAAACACAGGACCCGCGGGCCGAAACGGATGGACCAGAGGGTCCAATCCGGCCCAAATCGATCTGGACAGGAAAGGAAATTGATTTATGTCTTTCTCTCTTTCTTTGTTTATTTATTCTTGGGGGAGGGGCTATAGAATGTGATGGATGAATCTGATATATGTAAAAAAAAACAAATTAGAAAATGGTGTCGCCTGTTCATGGTTTCTGAAGATTTAAAGTAAAGGACAAACTTTTAAGAGCTTTTTAATGATCACATTGATGGAAAATCAAGATCAACATCAAGTAAATATTCCAACTACTTTCTACACTTACCTGTGATTGAAAAGAGCTGAAGTATCCTCGTAGATAATAACCCTCAAAATAGCTGGTTATCTTACAGATGAGCAGAAACATTAAATATCCATAGCCATCAGTTATCTGATCCACAATCTAGTATTTCTGCAAATCTTTGTCGTTTTGTAGAAGTGTGATATTTGTGTCTTCTCTAGAGTGTGACAGAAGTGACGGTTAAATGATGATTTGCACAATGTTAGCACTAACATTGTGATTATTATCTTAAATTGCATGAAGCCATACCATGATCATCACCACCTGCAAAATACTGACTGGGCCACCCTTGCTTTGTGGTTCAGCTCTGGGATGATGGACCCAATGATGGACATGGGTCACCATGGCCACCGTGTGTTATGTGGTCTGTCACTTTTGAATGATCAGTAGCTCTATCGGATGCATCCCAGATGCATGGATGAGCCTTAGTCACCCATAACCACACTGTGGTTGCAGCACCTTTGTTGCACTGAGCTTCTTGGTCACTGCAGATCACAAACATTCCATGAAAGCTGATGGAGATGCTCTCACTAATTTGTTGAGCCAGAACAATTTACGTCAGTCAAATCCCTTTTTCCAACATATCTACTTCAAGGACTAAATGTTAAGTTATTGTCTAATATGTCCCTCTCAATGCTGTGAGCTACTTTAATAAGTAATAAATGTTACTCACTTCACCTGTAAGTCATCATAATGTTACGGCTGTTTAATGTAAATATGACAATGTTTGGCCTTTGTGAAAATATGCACCTCTTTTTTTTTGTTTATTTCTTTAAACTAAAACATTGTGAAGGCAGTGGCTTGTAAAGAATAAACTTAGTGCGCTATAAAAATAAAATATTTTTCTTTGGAAAGTTCTTACCCATGGCTGAGCTCTCACCGCAGCACCCAGACCCGCACTGCGCCCGGAGCATGGACACCTCTCTCTCCAGCATCTCCACCCTGGTGGCGAGCTGCTGGATGGTGGTCGTCGCCGTGCAACCACACGCAGCCTTCGGGATGTTGATGCGGTGAGTGAATGTGACCTGGACATGATGAGAGGACGAGAGTTTGATTAAAGGTGCAGGGTGTACGATTTTGGTCATTTTTGTCACTTCTAAAAAATATCACAAAATAAGTACAGACTGACAATTTCATGAATTTATAATCACGTATAGGTTTAATTTTTTTTTTTTATCCATTACCTAAAAATGAGCCCATTCATGTATTTTTTTGCATGGGGAGGAGGGGGATTCACTCTACGGGGGCCGCCATGATTTTACAGTAGTAAAAGTGGACGTACTAAACGTTTTTTGAGTTTGAACGACAAGTGGAGTCTTCCATAGATTCTCCTACAGGCTCAGAAGGGTGAGCGTGAGGTGATGGAAATGACACGCAACTTCACCTCTAGAGGTCACCAAATCCCACACGCTGCAGCTTTAAGAAGCACAACTAAACATATGGGACAATATGTACTGATTTAATCTTAAAGCTGAGGCACGCAAGATTTTTTTCATCATTATTATTATTATTATTAGTAGTAGTAGTAGTAGTAGTAGTATTTTCTTATCATAACTAATGTAGTGACACTTCAACAACAAATCCAACGTTCCAAAAACACTGTATCTTAAGGGGGTTGTTTTTCCCCCTTAGCACCACCAGAGTCGTCCTTCAATCTCGTTGTACATTGTGTATAATGACAATAAAGGCATTCTATTCTATTCTATTCTATCTTGCAGCGCATTACGCACACACATCAAATTCGACTGGCGGTGTTGGACAGAGGAAGAGATGCCAATCTCTGCATCTGGGGCCACATACATTTTGATCTGGGTGCCGTTTCTCAAACCAACGGGGAAGATGAAGCAACAGTGAAAACACTGAGCCGCAGCCTTACCGGCTCAAAAAGTGGCAATGATGTAAAGCCCGCGGAAACCGCTCCGAGCTCCTGCCGCGTTTTTCACTCTGACCCGGCGGCAGCAGCGGGAGCAAACTGTGGACACCTACAAACGAGCTGCAGCGGCTCACGGGTGAGAGCGAGCGGTGGTGCACTTCGGCACAGATTCGGACCGTGCCGAGAATGTGTGGCAGCAGTGGAGAGATCAAGTGAGCGAGACTCACGCTGATCTTGTTGGAAGTGATATAAAGCAGCTGCTTCATGACGGACTCGTTAGAAACCTTTCGCGTCCACGGGGGGGCGGGGGGGGGGTCGGCTTAATTCAAGCAGATATAACGATTCATCATAAAACGTGTGAATGTAAATGAGTGCGTGTGATGAAACAGATGTTTGTCCTTCAGGAGTGTTTCCACATGAGACTCAATTACCCACTCGCTTGCTTTCATCCCCCCGGCTTTCATCTTGGTGCGAGTCCTACTCAATTCTACTGGTGTTTATTGTTGTTGTTTTCACCAAATTGGGGTCACTTTATATTTCTGAAAGGTGCAGTGTGTGGTTTCTTTCAATTTGGTCACTTCTTAAAATACTACAAAACAAATACATACTGACATTTTCATGAATCTATACTCACCTAAATGTCCCATTTTTTTCCCCATTACCCTGAAATGAGCCCATTAATGTATATTTACATGAGGAGTGGGTCCTCTCTATGGGGGCCGCCATGTTTCTACAGTAGCCCAGAGTGGACGTACTAAACATCTTTTGAGTTTTAATGACAACTGAAGTCTAACAAAGGTTCTCCTGCATGTTCAGAAGGGTGAGGGTGGGGTGAAACAAGCGACTTCACCACTAGATGTCACCAAATCTTACACCCGCCACCTTTAAATAGAGAGATTAATTAAGATTATAAACATTTCATCTTTCTTATGCTTTCGTCGAACACATTCCAAGTCTAGCAGCTGCCAATCGAGCTCGAAGAGCCGCAAGGTGTTTAACATTGAGTACATCATTTACATACTCGGCTCCAGTGGAATGGTTTCATCATCCTGAGGACTTGGAATTGGCCCACAACAAAATATTCCACTTTTCTAAGTGATGCATTTCCACAGAGCTCTCTGAAAGTTCTGTGAGAGGCAGCTGCAGCAATGATCGGCCTCCGAGGTGATTGACGCTGTTGAGCTGGAGCAGGTGTGCACGTATTTCATGCATCAAAATCGAGGGGCAACCTCCGGTCCAGATGGATGAAGTACAATAGAAAGTGGAAAAAAAAAAACTTGCAGTTCATGGGGTGGCCACTGGGGGCAGACTCCAAAAGGAATTTGTTTTTTTTCTAACTCCCTTATTTTTCTTTTATCCACGTTTGAAATTGTCGACTCTTGACTGACACCTGGGCCGACCCGGCACCCGAGTTTGACTGAAGCAGGAGGTGGAAGAAGGTCAAGATGGCGACAAGGGACTCGCCCACGATTTGCTTCAAAAGCATTCTGCAGAAACGAACGTCCATCTTTACATCCACTCTTCCGTCAAAACAAATGCAACCGTCCATCTCCGAATCTTCCCCTACCTGACTGTCGGCATCCAGCGTCTGCTCACTGTATTCTGTTGGTCCATTGGGATCCACCGGCAGCTCCATGGACGGCCTAGACCCCAGCTCAGCACGTGGACCTTTAACGTAAAGGCATTAAGTCGGATGAGCGGATGAAAGCAGCTTGAATAAAGAGGGTCCATGAGGGGTCCTCACCATCTCCTGATGCAGGTGGCGCGGAGGCGTCCAGGTCGATGGAGCACAGCGACTCCAAGGGAACGTTGATGTTGTACACGTGGTTGAAGACCACCGGTTGTGTCTGGTTGGCGGCGAAGGGCGGCATCTCCCCACCTGGGGTCTGCCTCCTCACTCGTGTGGTGCGGACCAGCTTGTTGTCTCCTGATGGAGCGGCGTGGGCGGCACCCTGCGGAGAGAGAGCGAGAGAGAGAGAGGATACATGAATCAGAGGACACCACATGTAGCATGGACTCGTGTTTACAGAATGATGGAGTGAAAAGTGAGGAAGGAGCCGCCGACACACACACACACACACACACACACACACACACAAAACAACACTAACGTAAAGCCTGTGAAGGATTCTCTCGCCGATAAAAATGTGGGTCATTTTCAAAACACTGTGCCATCCATTCAGCGAGCCGCCGCCGCCGCCGCCGCCGCCGCTCTCTCTTTGTGAGCGGCACGGAGGGAGCCGGGAGAATTT
>JAFBJT010110694.1:46073-77499 GCA_016785325.1 Chascanopsetta lugubris | reverse complement strand
CCACCGTGTTACTGGCCTACGACACACGAGGCATCCAAATAAAGGTTCATTATTCACGCCAGGATAAACCCTTGTGCCCCCCCCCCACTGGAGAAATCCATTACGTGACATATCGCACATTTAGGCAGAACGGCGCGTCAAGGAGAGACTGTCGGAGCTGAAAGGTCAAACCCGGCGAGAGAGGGAGGCAGGGAAGAATAAAGGCTCAGAGGAGTGAAGCTGAACGTCACAGCCATCAGATATGTGGAAGGCCCCTTGTCTGTTATTCATCATCACCCTATAATATCTGCAGCTCTGTGTGTGTGTGTGGGGGGGGGGGGGCGGGGGGCAGGGCACTTAACAAATGAGGAGACTTCACCTTATCTGTGTGTCCTCTGAGTTGTGTAGGTTTGAGACTATGCACCTGATAAAACACTTGAGGGCACGAACACACACGCACACACACGCACGCACGGGCACGCACACACACACACACACATGCGCACACACACGCACGCACACGCTCGGAGGGCTGTCTTCCTAAATCTCCCTCACCTGGGTGGCTAATTACAGTAAACTGGCCTTGTAAACAGTCATGTATCAAACGGAGCATGTGAGGCCGACACTTTAAATCCCCTCGACTTCGGAAAAAAAAAAAAACCACACATCACGTTACATTTTTGCTGTCGCGCGGGATGAGAGGAGTGACCTCTGTCTGACCTTGATGTGTCTGTTCATGGCGTTGGACTGCGCGGCCCTGACCAGACCCTCCAGCTCGGCGCCGCTGTAGTTCTTGGTCTCCGCCGCCAGCTCCTTGACGTCCACGTCGGTGGCCATGAGCTCGTACTGGCGCATGTTTGCCGTGTGGATGTGGAGGATCTGGATGCGGCCCCTCTCGTCGGGTAAACCTGAGCAGCGGGACGAGACCACGATGACGGTGAGACTTTCATGTTTACAACTTCATCACGCTGAATACGATTGTCCTTTACGTTTTATGATGGCAGAGCTATGATCGTGAGAAATTTGGAATCACGCAGAAACCAGATATGAACAAATGTCCACTTGGAGCTGAAATGAGTTTTCAGCGAGCCACTGTAGTTCGTTAAAAAAATCAAATAAACGGCTCCGAATGTGAAACGTTTATTTTCATGAATATAAATTGTATTATAAAGACCTGTTTATATATTTGTGTACAGCGTGTGGCTTTGACACTAATGGTGACCTCGCCCTCTGCCTTGTTTGCATGCTTCTCTTACCAATCTCCATCTTGACCTCCATTCTTCCCGGCCTCAACAGGGCCTCATCTATCAGGTCGGGCCTGTTGGTCATACCTGAGGCCGCGGCAGATGGACGGATGGAGGAAAAGGCACGGGAAAGCCGAGGGAAGAGATAAAGAGCACAGATGTTCAGGCAAAGGAGATGGGGGGGGGGCGGGGGGGGGGGGGTGTGACATCACACAGAGTATTCCAGTGTACATGCAAGTGTCCGTGCGCGCACCTATGACCAGGATGTTGTTCAGCTGCTCCACTCCGTCGATCTTGGACAGCAGCTGGTTGACCACGGTGTCGTGGACCCCCGTGCTGCCCGCCATGCTGCCGCGCTGCTTGCAGATGGCGTCGATCTCATCGAAAATGATGATGTGAAGGCCGCTGTTCGGACCCAGCTGTGCGGCAGAGAGGAGGAAAACCGTGGTGATCATTTCTGATGTGGAGTAATCGGCGACAGCAGCAGCAGGGGGCAGGGGGCAAATATGGAGCGAATCCCCTTTGAGACGTATCGTCTCCATTTTGTTTCGAGTTGGTTGCGTGAGAGTTCAGTCGATGCGCCTTCTCTCGTGGGAAGATGGAAATGGGAGGTGACCCTCAGCACAGACAGATGGAGAGAGTCGGGGGGCTGCAGGGTGGGGGGTTATCTCTCCCATCTACAGGGCTGTCAGTCTCAGACGAAGCATTTAAAGCAGGTGTGGATCTGTCCTTACTGCACACAGGACTCAGTGTGTGTGCATGTGTGTGTGCGTATGGAACAGTGTGTGCGTGTGTGTGGGGGGGGGGGGGGGGGGGGGGGTGGGGCGGGGAGGGTGGGGGGCAGGGGGGTCTAATAGGAGGTCAAAGACAACCCAGCCCCTCATTAGGTGGTGAAGAGTGAGGCTTGACGCTGGTGTCTCCTCATCCAAACCAACCGTCACTGCGGAGTTTCAATTCATAAATGACACACACACACACACACACACACACACACACACACACACACACACACACTTTATCAAAGCTACTTCAGCTACTTAAAGGGCAGATCTCTCCACTCCTACAGAAATGAGTGATTTTAGCTCAGACTGATGAATTGCAGACCTGTATTTCATGGTGGTAGAACATTTGGATCTAGTTCAACATTTTTTTAAAAAGGTATCAAAGACGAACAGGCACCTAGTGGTGAAGTTGTGTGTTGCAGCCGATTTACTGCACCCGTCAACACACCCTTTGAATTCCAACTCAAAATGTGCTCAGTCGGCCCACTCCTGCTATTCCAACCGCGCTTTAAACTTCCTCATATACTTTTTGACAATAACAGAGTGACTCTCTGACTGTTATGTAAAACCTGGATCGCCGCCATCTTGTACCGACTTCCATCCTCACCCTCTTCTGTTCGTCCTCCGCGTCCGCAAACAGCTTCCTGACGTTGGCCTCGGACTCCCCCACGTACTTGTTGAGGATCTCGGGGCCGTTGACGATCTTGGGCTCGCGGGCCTTGAGCATTTTGCCAATCTGTCGTGCCATCAGGGTTTTGCCGCAGCCCGGGGGTCCGTACAGCAGGATTCCCTTGACGTGCTTACAGCCTGAAGACAGACACGCAGCCGGGGGAGAGAGAGAGGGAGAGAGAGAGAGAGAGAGAGAGAGAGAGAGAGAGGAGCTATTGTCAGACTGAAGCACAGGAAGAAGAGGAAAGACAAATGTTTCTATGCATCGAGAGCCTCCAGTCCTTCTTTTAACTTCGACAATGTATTCGACGCGACGCTCACATCCCATCGCCTTTGATTTCCTTGCACTCAATTCTGTTTCAGTTCAATTCCAGTCTGTGGGTTCTCCACTGCGCCATGTTTACAGTGAGGCGTCTTCAGTGGCCTTTTGCACCTGCATCATGACATTTAGCCCAGACGAAATGAGAGGCCCCCGATAAGCATCTGAGCTGCCATTTGGGCTCGCTGAAGGAAAAGCAGCCGGGATGACAGGTAGGGGAGGGGGGGTGGGGGTTGGGGGGTTGGGTGTGTGTGTGTGTGTGTGTGTTGGGGGGGGGGGGGTGTGGAATGTGTTGGGGGGGGGGGGGGGGGGGGGGGGGGGGGGGGGGGGGGGGGGGGGGGGGGGGGGGGGGGGGGGGGGGGGGGGGGGGGGTGTATAATGTGTTTGTGTCAAAGTTTGGGAGCGAAAGCAGTGAAGCTCCCGTCTGACTGCTTCACCTCTCCGGGAGCAAAGGGGAGACAAGGTGAAACTTCCAAACGTTTGCTCCAGCGCACACACTGAATGCGTGCACGTCGCGCACGCCGCCGCCACCGCCGCTCTGTCAGCACCTGCGCCCCCCCCCCCCCCCCCCCCCCCCCCCCCCCCCCCCCCCCCCCCCGGATGCTCTATCAGGGCATGCCATCTCATTACAGCCGCCAGCTGGCCACTGCCAAAGGCCAACTCCTGCACACCACCACCCCACCTAAAGGTCAGCTCACACACTGCAGGACGCCACCATCGCTGCCACCCCCCCCCCCCCCCCCCCCCCCGCCACCCCCCCCCCCCCCACCCCCCCACCCCACCCATCCCCGAGCATTGTGGGTATGAACGCAAATTCAAGCAGCATGTGCATTTGCCAACTTGTTGTTGCAACAGGTTTTCACAAGACTTCTGGATCTGGGATTAGGACTGAGGGAAGATTTCTTCTTCTTCTTCTTCTTCTTCTTCTTCTTGCAAATGAAGTGCTGCTCTTTGAAGAGTGAATCATCCTGGTAATCTGACAGCTGTCAGAGATCTGTTAATGAGTATGCGTAGCGATCACTGTCAGGCGATGCCAGGCTTTTTAGTCACGGTCCAGGCGGCACAGAGAGAACGCCGCCTTCACACCGCTAATTCACGATTACGTTTTGCTGATGGAGGCGATAATACGAGTCGTAGAGGAACTATTAAAAGTTTGCCCTTTTATTGATTTAAAGGTTCAACAGAACCTGCGCGTAGGTTCAAACAACGACAGTCGCTCTTTGCTATGGATTCAATTTCTCGGCAATTAACGTTTATTTCAATTACATATTTCAATTCAACTAATTCAATTGGTTGCAGCAGCATTAAGGAGCACCTATTAGCGCACTCTCAGCCGGAGCGAGACGCAGCCATTGGCTGAGCTGTGATGCGCAGTTGCCTCCGACTACGACGACACTGCAGTTTTATTCGACTCTTCCCATCATTTCAATCTTGAGCGCAACTTTCAGTGAGGCCACGAGTAAAAACGTGAGACGACTCGCAGCAAAGACTGTACGACACGAGGAAGGATGGGACGTAAACAAATGAATAAGTGATGGCGAGATAGACACGGAGAGAGAGAGGGGGTGCGGGGGGCGGGGGGCGGGGGGGCTCACCCATCTGTTCGACTATGTCTGGAGGGAAGACTCGGGAGGCGAAGGCTCGACGGAAGATATCGGAGAACTCCTGGTCAAGGCCGCCGATCCCCATCTTCTCAAAATTCCAGTCCGGGCTGATGATGGACTGGCGAGACTCTCGGGTCTTGGATTTTCCTGCAGGGGATTATTCACTTTATGAATAAAGAAAGAAAGTTCTTCCTTTTCTTTTGCAAATTTCCACACAGAATGTAAACGAATATGACTTTTTCAAAACAATTTGTCACCGAGCAAACAGAAATAACCATTTATAAAGGCACAGAGATACCAAACCTTTACCCAATGAGAAGAGATATTGATCTGTAGCAAATTCTCACACAAACGCAACACAAAGTTGACGATTCGGCAGGAGGCCGCTGACACAGATCATCGATACATGTGCAGGAGAGAGTTTCGTCTTGAAAAATATGTGATGTGCGCCCCCTTGTGGATTTGTAGAGAATCACTCCTGAGACTCACTGTGTTCTTTGCTGTCAAACAGGTGTAGTGACTAAAATAGAGAGTGTGAAATAAAATAGAATTAAACCGAATGTAGCAAAACAATCAACAGGACGCCTTTTCCTCTTAAACAGAAAAATATTTTCCATCTCTTTCGCAGAATTAATTTCCGTCTCTTTTCTCTCTTATCTGGTTCATATTATACCGAGCATATTTCCCCACATTAACAAACAGCTCTTGTTACACATAATAAAATATAATATATATATATATAAATTAGATATGCGAGAACATTCCTATATCATCAGTGTCACCAGTTATTTCTCCATCAGTGTGACACTCTTATGGTCCAACTACTCCCCCTGCTGGTAAAACCTAGACATCACAAAGGAACTTACCAATCAGGGTCATGGACGAGGTCTCGGACTTTTCAAAGATCACCTGACTGTTTCCTAGCAACAGGCCGATGTCAATCTAAGGATAGACACGAGCACAATAGCGATGAGTCGTGGTTTAAACACAACGTGTTCATTATGAATCATGGTTTGAAGAAGCAGGACGTTCTTCCCGTACCTTGGGTTTCTTGCTGGGGTTGTTTTCCCCCTTCAGGATGCTCGGGTCCATGGCCTCAATGTCTTTGATTGACAAACCGAAGAGTTTGTCACAGAAACTAAACACCAGCTGCAAAAAAAGGACGAAAAATATTTCATCTCACCATTAAAACTGAAAATGAAATACGCAAACACATTTGAAGGGGATTCCTGGACATCAGAGTCGGGGGGCGGGGGGCGGGGGGGGCAGCTGCTGAGCTCACCTGCTGGCCGGCACAGAAGGCCTGGTTGTTGAAATGCTGGATGAATTCCGCGGCCATCTTGTCGGAGTCGTACGGGTTGCTGTCCACGTTCTTCTTCTGCAGGAAGTCCACCTCCACTGTCATGCTGCTGATGCACTGTCTGGACTTGTCAAACTTGTAGTTTGTCACTGTGGGCGGGGCAAAGAGACGGGGGGGGGGGAAACGGTGCCCATTTCATACTCTTGACTCCAGGCAATTCATCATTCCTTTTTTGAGAAACAGGCCAAACTATAGAGCACGGGCCAGAACCCGCCCGCCCACCAGAGGGTCCAATTCGGCTTGAGGTGGGATTTTTGCAAAATGTGAAAACGACAAGAGAAGATGTTGAGATGTTAGTTGACCTGTTGACCTGCCCCTGACTATGCCGGGACACTAGGGGGAGCCGCCTGTGGGGAGACGTCATGCTACGATTTGACTCGTTCCGCCCAACCTGAGATCAAAATTGTGCCAGAAGACACTCCGGCAAACAGAGTAAAAATAAATAAATAAATAAATAAAAAAAGGCGGGAACATCCCGAAACAACTCCGTAATTGTATCGTATGAGCTCCTCCTACTTTTTAGAGCCGGTGTTTTGGTAGCGACACACGTCGACGTGAGGCGCCTGTAAGAGGTGAGAGCGTGCGAGGACCCGGTGAGCTCACCACACGTCTGTGATCACGGAGGCACCAAGTTGTCGCACTGCACATTGTCTTTTCTACTCCCATTCCTCCTGGTATGGAGACAGTATCATAATAGAACCCATGACTGTGGCCTGGGGGAGAGAACAGGCCTCTCTCTCTCTCTCTCTCTCTCTCTCTCTCTCTCTGGATGCCGGCCAGCCTCCGACACAGATGTTCAGAGTCTCCATCCCGACCGTATATTGTTGGAAAACCTCTCTCTCTGACGAGTAAATCATCACCGTGACACCTGAACAATGACGACAACCTTCAGAATGGCGCGTATATAATTAGCGAGTCAGCGGGATGCCACCCTCAGAGGTCGGAGGGGTCTTGACGTTTCTCTGGCAGAGGACATAAAAGGACCAGCAGCCTTTTACAAAAATCCATCACACGTAAGCTCCACCGATCCCTCGGACTCTGTGGGTTTGATGTCTTATGTTTCCACCGTGGCGTCTTTAAATCAAAAAGGCTTTCGGTGAAACTGTCAGGCGCCGGCTAATCAACGGATGAATGGCAGTCAGACGGAAAAGGCTGGAAAGGATCAGACGTCTGTGCGGCCTGGATGTGAGGCGATGATAACGGTGAGTGTGAGGGCTGCTTCTTGAAAACACTTTGATATTATAATGGATGAAATGTATTGAAATATATGCTGGGGTCTGGCTCTGAGCTTTGAGGGGACGGGGGGGGGCGGGGGGTGATGAAATTGGACCCGTGCAGGAGCGTCTTCGATGAAGCAGTAGCTCCACCTAGTGTGAAAACCAAGTCGTACAATTCTATTATGTTTTTTCAGAATTGGTGCGGGCCAAGAAAAAATGGATCATGGGCAGTTAGGACGACTTTGGTGTAAGATTTTGGTTTAACTGTTTCAATTTCTACCGACGGAAAAAGGAAAATACTTATAGGATGAACCCTATATATATTTATATTTACATCAGGAGAATGAAAATCCTCTTTCCCTTTTCTGCAATCGAGTAAAATACAGTCCAGATTGAAGAATTGAGGAAATAAACATGCAGCTTACCTTCCACCTCCTGTCCGATAGATAACCCCGCCCATTTCCTCTGTAAAGATTGGAGAAAATGACTGGTTTAGTTCCACGCCTCTTCATTTCCGTTGTATTGCAACAGGGAGAAGGCTGTGCTAACATCTAGTCACCAACTAGACAAAGACACCAGACAAAACAAACCTCCAACAAACACAACCACTACACATTTCACAGAGAGTGCAACCGTCCTCTGGAGCCCGGGGTCTTATTTCACAACACACTAAAAGTCTTCCTCATCCACCCGAGAGTGAGCCAGGTTGAGTGTGAGTGCGTTGGTTGGTGCGTGTTCTCTGGCGTGTGAAATAAGACCACGCGGAGGAGGAGGAGGTTGCGTTAGTACCTGTGTGCTGTGGCGGCGCAGGCAGAGACGGGCAAAGTGAAAGAGGAGAGAGCAGTGACAGAAGGAATTGAGACAAAGGTGGACGTCCATGCAAAGACTGTGCGTAAAAACAACAACAACGCGACAGAAGCTCAAAGGTTCGACTCGTCGGAAGAACTGGAACCAGAGTCCATCGGGAAATTTGAGTTACATCAGAAAAAAAAGTGGCACAGACAAAAGCGGTATTTCAGTTTATAGGGGGGAAACTCTGTCGGAGAATTTACACCGTTTGCCCCAGACACACAATCCATCATGGAATATCACTAATGACGTCTGGGTGAAGATTCACGGTATCGCACATCTTCCCCCCGGGTGCCGCACAAATCAGCGCGTACATTTTTTCCGTGGAGCGATGAATCCTACCTGTGGCAGGCTGAAGCCGATGCTCCCCACGCTGACACCGGGATGCGTCTTCAAGGTGAAGACAAACTTGTGGTGTAAGTTGCGCACAGTCACGTGTCTGCGTTGGGGAAGAGGAGACGGGGGAAATGGTGGCTTTGAATATATCAATCAATCAATTCCAGAACATTACATTTTCTGCAATTCAGCGCTTTCAGATGTTTTGTAGATAAAGATGATCTTAGATTACGGGAATAGTTAGTGACATTTCAAAAAAAATGAAATACATCAATGAGAATGAAACCCAAAAGAAACATTGAAATCTGCACCATAGTAGTAATCCTCCCACATAATAATATATACTGGATAAGAATATAAAGTAAAATACATCACTAAAATCAAATATTCAATATTCCTAACATTAATAAACTATTAAATATTATATTTTATTTTATTTTATTCAATTTATAGATTGAGGCATTTGTACCATCTTTCATCAATTAAAAAAACTACTATTACGCCCTCTGCTGGCGAGAACTGGGAGCTGCACGTTCACTATTTGTTGTCAGAACTTTATCAGCAGAGCAGGTTGAGCGTGTGAGCACGCAAAGCAAACAGCCCACGGTTCTTCATGAATCCACACTCGGACGCATGAAACAGATCATATAACCAGAGTTCATCCGCAGCACCTGAGCAAATAACGGGCAGATTAAATAAAGGTTGCCATGGTGCTGTTCCACACAGCAGAGGAAATCCCACTCACTGTTCAAACTGTGGTTCTTTCTCACTGATGACGGCACAGTTGGTCAACGACAGCTCGTCTGTCGGGCATCGAGCCGCTAGCATAGTCTGTGAGGAGACAGTGGTGAATACGCACACATATAGATATAAAAACACATTTTCTCTTAAGTTTTCAAACATTGGTCAAACTTACTTTCATTTCTGGCTTAGACATTGTGAAATGTCACCACTACAAAGCTAGAACAACAAGTAATCAATCATAAAAGTGAGCCTTCAAAGGTTGTACGAAGGTCTATGAGTGGTGACGCCTGCTTCCTTTCAATCATGGGCAAACTCCTTTTCTTCACAGACACCAAACCTAAACAACTAATAGCCAACTAACTGGATATATCAATATAAATGGATCTGCTGTTGTTGACTCGGACCACAGCATTTCTGTGGATACCTGGATTCGAGCTGGATCCGAGTTAAATTTGTCGACTCTGAGATCCTGTAAAAACATGGCAGCCTCCATAGGGAGGGGATCCATTCCTAATCTACGGTGGCAAGGTTCATGAAAACAACAATTCTACACAATAAACTAATTTCAAAAAGTTGTATTTACATCCTACACGTTACATCTTTGTCTGATTGATGTAATGTTGTAAAACAAATGCACATAAAATCAAGTACAGTGGTATTTCAGAGCCTTCTTGGACTTGTTGATGGTGTGATATGGTTTAATATTGTGTTTCAGCTTGTTACTGTGGATTGTTCGGGACAATAATTCACAGTGTTTACAGTCCACATGGACACTTGTAAAGACGGAGAAGGGTGATTTGTGTCGGTCAGCACTCTTGAGGCTTTTGCTCCCACTCCCCATCAGAAAACTACATGTTGCCACGGAGATCACTTCACACCAATAAAGCCTCTGTGGAGCTTCGGCACAGCCCTCTATTACTTTCCAACTGTGAAGTTCCCACAGGGTGTGACACTCCCTAAATCCAGCTCCATGTTCAAATGTCAAGTACATCACAGAAATCCCCCCAATCCTCTGCATTTCGTTTTTAAAAAATTAAATGTTAAAGTTAGGGTAGATTGGAATTAGCTGGATAGGCACTAGATATTATTACATGTTCATTCTGTGAAGCAAAACATCGTCCAAGCCTGGACGCAACAGAACTCAAACTCATTCACAGAGAAAACAGATGAACGTTAAGTGTAAAAATGTGATAAGCACCTTTAAGTCAAGTTCTTATAACAAAAAAAATCTGTTGTCCGGAGATTGTGTAAAATACATTCCTAACATTGTTCCCATAACGACTTCAGTGGAGAGTATAAAGGTGCAGAGTCATGGTTTCATTCTAAAACTCATCATGTACTGTCTTTGATTAGTTAACAGTGTAAAAAGAAACAATTGATCTTATTTCAATACATTTAATCATTCCTCTTCAAATAAGATATTATCAATTACCACTTGGTGTAATGGATGTACATATCACACAATGCTTTAATGTTTAGAATGTGCACATATTTGTGAACTTTAAAGGTACAGTGTGTAGGATTTAGTGACATCTAGTGGTGGCATTGTATATTGCAGCTGAATAGTACCCATCGCCTAACCCCTCTACTCCAAGGTTTGTCCATTCTAGGCTACTGTAAAAATAAATAATAATAATAACATGGCAGTGCAACATGGCAGCCTCCATAGAGAGGACCTGCTAAAAAGGTAAATATAAAGAGCTGATTTTAGCGATAATAATAACAAGGATTCCTACATCCAGCTGCTCATACACCATTAAAAACATCTTTATGACTGATTTATTAAAAAAAATTTTAAAAAGGTTTTATAAATGAATGTACACCCTGTTGTGTCTTCAGGAATCATTTTCACTTGGCTGCAGAATCATACATTAAATCATGTGTTTCATGGAGGCTGATTTAAGGGACACGGCTACAACATTTAAAAGAGTATTTTCTCTCAAGGAGAATATCGAGAAACGTAAACATGGATATGAAGTGAGTAGGTTGGTAAGGCAGCGGGGCCAGTGCAAGCTTAGTGATATTGCACTTCACATGACACTCAAACAAATATATCGTTTGGTGTGTACGTGTGTGCGAGCGCGCGCGCGTGCGCATCAATCACACAGATGTGCTTTGTCTACACACCAGCAGCATGTAAACTGGATCCTTTAAACACGAGACCGTGTAATTTGACTACTTCTTCTTCCTTTTAACCACGTAAATTCAGTTTACACACATCCCCCCCCTCTCTCTCTCTCCCAGTGAGCCACCATTGATTCAGGCAGCTGTGGAAATCAAACGCTACGTTATAAACGTGAATTAGCTCGGTTCAGAGCAAACTTGACGGTTGACGAGACCGTTAGCATCTCGCTAGCTAGCACATATTAGCTATCGAACGTATTAATCAGCAGCTAAAACAGCAGAGGAACAAGCTAGCTGCAGCCTGACTTGGTCATAAGGTTTCCATTCCACTTCCGGGGTTTGCCTACGAAGTTTTGAATGACAAGTAGTTCTGCCACACAGGCTCGTGCCCCGCTGGCTTCACTTTACATGCTAAAAAACAGACTCCGTGTGTTAAATTAAGCTTTGTGTTTAGCATTAAGTAGTTTCTGAGTAATGTGTAGTTATGCTAAAGTCATACGGTCGGTTTTAAATCCACTCACCCGGCCGCTCATCTTTGTTTATCCCGTTTCGCCACTACCTCCGCTCAAGTGTAACTCCGCTGACAGAGCACTGCCTGTGCTGGTGACAGAGCGGCAGGATCTTCTTCCGTGCTGTGATGTCATCACGTACGCAACGTGACTCCGAGAGGAGCCGGAAACGGTTGGAACCGTCGTGCGTCAACTCCGCCGTGGTGTTGGACGAGTCATATGGTAAAGATACCGTAATTCACTCCTGTGCCGCTAGGGGCAATTGATTCATGATACACCCAGCGGGATTACTTTCCATATTAAATAAAAAGACAGAACACTTAAAGGTGCAGTATGTAGAATTCAAAATCATTGTGACTCAAACTATGTTCATGCAAAACATATTGTTTTAATGATTATTCATTGTGATGGCTCTGTTGCTGTATTATCAATCATACGAGTTTTAGGTAATTGTTATAGATAATGCCACCACGAGATATCACTAAATAATAATAATAATAATAAAACTTACTTCCTATGGTAACACTTTTTTTTAGATTCATACATGATTGCCATTAATAAGTTTTCATTTTATTGCAGTTATAAAAAAAAATTTGTGAACTTTTATCCAAATAGTTGCATGGTTTTATTCACACAGCCAAACTGTCCAACCGCCAGACCTCCGAGAGGAATCATGCCTGCAGGTCACATGTTCTGGCAGCAGGGGGCAGTGTTCTCCACCTGAAGTCCCAACCATCTCGGAATTGAGCTTTTATGAAAAATGAAATCCAGCAGTGCCGTTGCTTCTGATGCTTCGTAGAAGGCACATACTCGGGAGGTTTATTTGTCAATGAAAAGATAAAGAAAACAAATACAGACAAAAGTCGCACCATAAGAGACGAACCCAACAGAAACATTTTTAAAGGCTCAGTGTGTAGGATTTAGCGCTGCCTGGAGGTGACGTTACGAGGATCCTATTCTAAAGGCGACTGATTTGGATTAAAAACTCACCTCCTACTACTTGAGAACGCTAAATCCTACAGAATGTACCTTTAATCTGGCAAAGCTAAGAGCTGTTCCTGAGAGGAGGAGTTCATTTGGATTCAGCAGAACTGTGCCCCGTTCATCCGCCATGTTTCATGTTAGAAAACAAAAACCGCTAAGACATAACTGATCCAAAATCCCACAGAGCAATTCATAACAACTAGAAAGTATAGAAAAACATAATGAGCATGTATCCGGCCGTGTGTGTGTGTGTGTGTGTGTGTGTGTGAGTGTGTGTGTGTGTGCGTATGTGAGGGTCACAGTGATCAGAGGCCTTTGTTGAAGTAGACTTTTTGTACTTTGTCTCCGTACTGAGACACGATGGAGTCTCTCAGCTCGGGCTCCAGCTTGGACACGGCCATGGAGCTGTGAGAGAGGGAGAGAGAGAGAGAGAGGGAGAGAGAGAGAGATGAAAGTAAGAGACATGTGTTCAGAATTAGTCTGATTAAACAAACGCACATTGGTTTGTTTACACATTAGGAGTAAACAAAGCGTACCACCCTAATGAAGACATGACGTTCTCAAAGTAACTAAACCGACAACGTAACTGCTCTCAGCCAATCAGAGCGTTGGGACAAACTTTAAAACCCATTTAGCTTAAATAGCTTTTCCATTAGTCCATTACTCTGCTTTAGCTTCAGCCATCCTCGTTAGCTGCCTGTCAGAGAGGCACATGCCAAACATACAATATGCAAATGTGCAAGTTCATGACGGCACATGAGGCCCGATTGTTGCGCAGATGACCAGCAAATCATTTCAGGATTCAGAGACAGACTTTTACAAATTTACACTTCATACAAGAAAAAAAAAATCATAACACAACAGAGGATGGAGGAGTTTTGTTTTCTTTTGATCATATGGCCAAAAGTATGTAGACAGCGACTTCAAAGACTTTCTAAAATCTCATAGTAGGAGGAAGTAGGAGGAGTTAAGCATCGGTAAGATGGTGACGAGGGATTTTTTTTTTTTTTTTTTTTAATCAGTGAAGCCTTTAAAAGCAGCAGAGGGTTTTATGAACAACAGTTGACCAATCAGAGGAACAGAAAGAGGTTCATTACCATCTCTGAGGAAACAGGGAGCAGGCGGCCGGCACCATGAAGATTAAACTTTAAAAAAAAATAATAATAATGAGTTCATTCCACCACGGAACTTCCTGACGACATTTCACTGAGTCACATGTGATACTCACAACCCGCCCACCAGCATCACTTGAATGGGTCCGTGGAGGAACGTGATTCTCTGGGAAAAGACAAGAGGACGAGTTGGGAACGGATCTGCGCTCGTTCGCCTGGAGGAATTTCGGGAGGAGACAAAAGTTCAAACCTGCATGAACTTGTACTTTTCCAGCCTCTGCATGATGATGGGCAGAATAACTGATAGAGAGAGAGAGAGAGAGAGAGAGAGAGAGGATTACACCAGAGGAAAGACGGTGACGTGAAGAAATGAGTTGATAACAGAAAAAAAAAACCGCTCTGCCTACTCATTCCTGGTGCGGCCATGCTGATTCGAGAGATGACCACCTGCGCGATGCCTTTCGCTGCGGCTCTCTACAAAAGAGAAAAAGGTTTCCATGGATCATGGAGAACAATAAGACTGCACTTATACATTTTGTTTTTTTAAATACTCAGAGGACATCAGTGATTTGTTTCATGAAAATGTCGGCCAACATGTGACTCAGAAAATGCAGTTTGGGCCACCCAGTAATACCAGTTTACACCACTAGAGTGAGTCCTGAGCCACTAAAAGGGATTAGCTTGACTCATCAGCCTCGGGCCCTGAAGGAGTTCCCTCAGCCAACGAGCCTTTAAGAACTTAATGCTCACGTGAAAGACCAATATTTACATTTAGGATGTAACAGCGAAACCATAATCGCAAAATGGCTGAATCACCACTAACAACTAAACAAATGTCAACGTTGGCATCGTATTACAGTCAGAATGTTATTCCCGAGTGTGGTTCGTGTAGCGAGCCGCGTTTCATTGCGCAGTTAGATACAGTTATTTACGAAAACGTGCCTCTTTTATGTGGTAACAAAAAAGGGGGAAGGGTGTAAGAGCTATGGACTAGAATGATTTTAGATTGTATGAGGTAGATGGACTTTATTTTCCTTGACATACAGGATGTACTCACCGTGGAGTGGCCCAGTTTGTTCCCGTTCTCATCTGTGACAGCGATGCCGTTGAGAATTTCCCTGAAAAGCAAACAGAGAAAATTACACTGAAGTTCAAACCCCCAAATACTGTAATACAGTCGGTTATTTCCTGGTACACAACATCTACAAGGACACGAGCGGTTGACCGACTCAAACTAAACAAAAGGAAGGTTGAACAGAGGAGGATGTCATGTGTGGTCTAAAAGGGTCAAGTGTGTCGCTTGGCCTTGTTTCGTTTGTCTCGGCACAAAATACCTTTTTAAATGCGCAGAGGAAAATAAGCCGCCGAGTTGAGCTTTTAAATGTGTTGAGAAAAAAACAAACGTACTAATATCACACACAGGGGATACAGATATGTAAATGAGGCCCTAAAAAAAGAGAAAGTCTGCATTGTTGTGCCACATGTCCCACCTCTACTTTATCACCAGTGAAAACGCATTCATCAGCCCACACAGGAAATGAAGCAGATTGTGCTGCGGTGGCGTTTTCTGCTCTTTGATTTCACAAATGAAAACTGCACAAACAATAACACAACAGGTACAAATGCAACTCCCCCGTCTCTGGATGTATCTTTCCTAGATTTACATCAATTTCATTTGAGGAGTTGAAAGAGGAAGTCAGCAGGACTCACTGTTGCCTCATCATAGGAATATTAACACAGTTGGCGGACGCCACGGCGGCAAAGGGAACCCAGCGAGCCACGAGGGGCGGAGCTTTCTGCAGGAGGACGAGGACACAGAGGGGACACAGGCGAGAGTGAAGAATACAAGTTTTGATGCAAAGTGTTTTTCTTACATATTCACATGTGGTTTTTACTAGTGAGCATCTCTTGTCGTGGTTAAACTTTAAAGGAGACCTATGACGTCCATTTTGGGGCTTTCTATTTCTTCCTTGGCCTCTTTTAGGATTATAAGCAGTATTTTCTCTGCTTGGTGAACATGTCCATGATTCAGCAATTCCATTTTAGATGACGTCATCAGCTACAAGCTGAAGCTGCCACAGTCTCCCTAAGATCACTCCCATCATGCATTCAGGTCATTTCAGGAATGTGTGTTTCACTCTAAACGTGAGAAAAAGCACCGTAGGTCCCCTTTAACGTGAAGAATGACAACACTGCGCTGGCACCAGCGGGCGGACGTTTGTACCTTTGTGTAGAGGTTGAGTCCGACGGCCGTTGCCAGGGCCGTGCCGGTCGCCGTGACGTAGGCGATTCCGATCTGCCTGAGGGACAGTTTTCATTTTCACCAGTTAGAGGTTTGTGCTTTGGAGGCGACGGCGTGACTTTTGAGGCGCGGGGTCTTACTTGGGGGTGATGGGGGAGGCGGCGTTACGGTTTGTGTAGTTGACCAGAGCGTTGAAGGACTGATTGACCCACTGCCAGAACACCACGGCCGGAACCGTCCTGGAAACACAGAGAGTTGTAACGTTCATAGCATTTCCCCCGCGATGTTGGTGGTCTTTCCCGTTTGCCGATCTGCGCACCTGTAGAACTGCAGCATGGCGCCGGTGATGGCCATGCCCCCGGGCACCTGGAAGGACATGCGGCCGATGAGGTTCATGCGGTCCCCGGTGTCGGGGTGGAAGGCCGAGTCGTACAGTTTCTTGGCGAAGTGGAGCTGCTGCTCTGTGGTGCCCGGAGGGATGGATCCGGCCCTGGAACGCGGCAAAACACAGACACGCCGCCATGACGGAGGAAGCAGGGGTTTCCACTTGATCAAGAAATGATTTCATCTCCTGTTCTTTCCCGTTTGAACCAAGACGCTACATGCAGGGCTGACACAGTCCAATCTGTTTGCAGTTCACAGGGTGGCCACTAGAGGTGACGTAAACATGTTTAAAGCCTGGTTTTGGTCTTTTTTTTCCCCCCAGGGTGTGAATTTCTATTCTATCCAGGTTTGAAATTGTGCAGAATTAAGGGGCGTGGCCTCTTGAGTGACGCCTGGGCCCATTGACGAACCAGGAAGTAGGAGGAGTTAGGCATCAGTAAGATGGCCGACGAGTGAGCCGCCCACCGAGAGCCTCATCGGCGCTCTTCAGAAACCTATGGGTGACGTCACGGACGCTACGTCCATCTTTATATACAGTCTAAGCTCCGCCTCTTTGCCCATTTTGGGGGGGGACGGGGGACGGGGGATAAACCAGGAAGCTGGAGGGGCAAGGGCTCTACAGAGCGTTTCATCTCACCTGCAGCTTTCTACGAGAGCTTTGGCTTCGTCCAGTCGGGAGTCGGGGAGTAGCGCCGTCCGACAGTCGGTGACGTTGAAGAAGTATTTGAGTCGGCCCATAAACGTGGACTGATCCCATCGTGGAGCGTCGATGTTGAAGGAGCTCAGAGACATGGCGGCGATTCAAATTAAAAGGGACAGTCCCACACTTAATGCATAAAGAAGAAGGAAGGTTTCACCCTGCAGACCGTCACCGAGCAGCCGCAGCCGAAACCTGGAGACAAAAACAGAAGGAGGGTGATGTGTGACTCTATGAACTTGAAAATAACAACGACAATAAACAATAATAAATACAAGTAGAAAACACCGACCCTGCATCCTTCACTGATCCATAGTTAATGAGTGAATAACATGGATGCTCACGTTCCTGCTAAAACCACACAGCCTACAAGTCATGTTTACACAATTTTAATTCACCTTTTTTTTTTTTTACTTTGTTTTATCTGCATTTAATTCTATTGATTACAATTTAATACAAATAATTTAAGGTGTGCTGGTCTGGTTGTTTTTATATCAATATATTTTATTATAATTAGCTTGTGAATCTATTCTCCATCATTAGAATTGAAATTCTGAAGTTTAACTTGAATAAACAATTGATGACGGCGTTGAAACCAGGTTTAGTGTCACGGTTTGTAAATGTAGCAGCAGATGTATTCGACTGCTACATCTGGTCACAACACACAGATTGGTGTGTTTTTCAGGTTCCTCTGTCGAGGCCATGTAACAGACAGAAGGACGAGCCCTAAGAAGAGCCATGAGAATCATTAACCTGCTTTGCACCATGAGCCCACCGAAGGTTTTGGTCGCGACCTCAGATGTGGGGGTCGTGTTTTCACAGCCGTTTGTCTCTCTGTGACTCCGCCCACACGAGACCTACTGGAGCAACGTTACTGAAATGTGGAGTGAATATAGGAGGAGGGTAAAGGAAGAATTAATTACATTTTCAAAGAGGAGGATTGGATTGAGGATTCAATTTTTCCACTTCCTATTGATGACTGAGGGAATAATTAATGGATCTTATTGGGCAAAGTAGAGTCATTCAGCGCAGTTTGATTGAATTTAAAGGGTCAGTTGGGCCTTCGCAGAGGAGGCACTCCACTGAGAGCCTTTATAGTTTCATATCTAATGCGCCATTACAAGTTATTTTGTCCGCGGCTGCTGTAAACTACCGTTTCCTCACATGCACCCCCGGGTTCACACAGTGCAAATCTCCGGACAAACATAAACTCCTCAGCCTCCCTTTACAAAAGATTATCTCGGCCTAAATTTGCTCTGGAAATCATTGACCACCTCCTGCTAAATGGTTCCACAGGTTGTCATTTTGTGTTCTTGCCGCCGCAGCGTTTTTTTGCGCGGGGAGGCTGGATCCAACAACCTGCTGACCACAGCACTCAGCATCTTCATCTTTCCATGACTTAATAATCCACTGCAGGAACGAAGTGAACGGACAAATCTCACAGCAACAGAACAGCACTCAGAGTGGGTTTTCAACACGGGTAAACAAAAGTAAACACGGAGGGAGAGAGAGCGAGCGAGAGAGCGAGAGAGAGAGAGAGAGAGAGAGAGAGAGAGCGAGGAGGATCAGCCCCGTTTGAACTGGATGGGAAAGCAGGAGAAAGGCCTGGAGAAGCAGGTGGGAACTCTGAACATGACGCTGTGATGAGATGAAGACAGGCTGCACAGGGACCGAGCTCAAAGAGGAGAGACCGGGTCAATCTGCTCCCAGGCAGTCGCCATCTTCACCTTCACCATGAAAAATCACCTATTTGTGCATCAACAACAAAAACACAAATAACCTGAGAATGTCGTATTTGAACGTTCTTTGCTGTGTTCATTTCTTTGTTGTTGAACTCACCAATAAACGCAAGTATTAGTACTTAAGTATAACAGGGATGGATCGGGTTAATTTAACTTTATTAGTGACAATTAAAATAGAATGTAGAGACAGATGATGAGCTAAACGTTAGGGACTTTGATAACGAGTCAACCCTCGCTGCTTTTAATGAGCGTGTGCAATCTGCTGCAGATCCAAACAATAAACTCTGGATCTGGATCCGATCTAATGTGGCTTCATCACATGACTCAGCACTTTTCTCACTCCCCCTTCGACTTGTACTAGTTTTCTCCGATCGGCAAACACGACAGAGACTGAAATACTTCATACGTTCATCTTTTATCATTCAAGAGTCACAAAGCTTTTTCTAGATACTCCAAATAAATTGTTGTTATGATAAATATAATTTAAAAGTCTTAGAAATAATAACAATAACAACAACAACAACAACAAGTGATGCACGCATCATTTTGGGTCATTTTGTTGTGATGGGACCAGTTCTGTGATCTTTAACTCAATAGGTGTTTGGTCTGTCCATTCTGGGCTCCCGTAAAAACATGGAGGTGCAAAATGGCGCCCTCTAAAGTCATGAAAACAACAATTCATACATTCTGCCGCTATCACATTAATTAAAAACATCTCCTCTATGGTTCTACATTCCATTCACGGCAGTAGAGAGCTAAACGGTGTCACTTAAATCTTACACACTGCACCTTTAATCCCAAAAATATCATGTTTGCAGATGTGCATGTGTCATAGCTACACGAGTTCTTACAGCCGAGCACGTTCATGAAGCATGTACCAGAGTAAATACACAGTGAAAGTACTTTGAGAACATAGTACTAGAAGTAATACTGAGGCTCCCTGAGGTTGCAAAACTGGATCAGCAAGCCACAGCTTCAACAGTTAACACACATGATTCACATAACACACACACACACACACACACACACACACACACACACACACACACACACACACACACACACTCATTGATCACGGTGTGTTAATGAGCATGTGAGCAGAGAACATGCAGAAGTCACATGTAACACAAACACATGTATGTGCAGAGAGCTGTGACATGAGCTGGTGGAGGCTCCAGGGAAAAACATGGGACCCCTGTCTGAGCCGGGTGAGTGACGCAACATCTGTCGAGATTACCAGTCGACTTGGGGAGAACCCACCCACACACACACAAGTACACAAAGAGGGACTCACACAATGGAGGTAGCAGTGTCCACACCGCATCTGGATCTTACCTGTAGATGAGAGAGGAGCAGAGCTGTCAGTTCAAAGCTGAATGTGCCCGGTGAGAGTCAGACTGGACATAGTAGAGATATGTGCACGTGGCAGCCTCTCCTCCAATCACAGGCCGGGGCAGCTCCCTTACACTCATATTAACCAACAGTAATATACACACACACACACACACTCACTCCCGGTTCACTGATTTGAACTCACAGTTGACACGTTGGGTCGTGTTAGCCCCCAGAGCTCAATCCCTGCAGCTAGCCCCCATGCTAACTAGCAAGCTGATTGTAGCATAACAATAAAATAAAAAATATGTGTCGACGTTTGGAGTGGGAATGGATCAAATTGTCTTGCTTTTAGTTGTTAGTAAAGTTCACAGTGGTAAATATGCCGCCAAGTTGTGGGTGACCCACATTTAGCATGCGGCTAAAGCTAAAGCTAGCAGAAGGTTCCTTCTCCGAGTTTTGTGGCTGAGTGTAACATTCAAGTGCTGTCTAGGAAAATAGGAAAAAGGCTGAGGGCAATTTACATTTGAAAATAGAAACTACGTAAGAGAGTGGAATTAGGTTGATATGAGTTGAATTTCAACCTTATTTTATTTGTGTTGGTACAAATTAAGAGTCAGTTAGATTTGAGGGGTTCAGTTTTCGTTTAGTTGAATCATAGTATAACATAGATTGAATTTTAGTAGAGACCAATTGGAGTTTACGCTTTAATCTTTCGAAATTGGTTTTATTTGCTTTCAAATGTGATATCATAGGAGCATTTGTTTAGCCGAATTTATATTTAATCGAGAGCCGTAGAGTTTTAGTCTAGTTAATAGTTTAGGGTAGAAATGGACGCAGTGTTTCAAACGGTACTTGAACGCAGCATGGCCAAGAGTTTGGTACGTACCCGTGCGTCTGACGTCACTCCCCTTAGTAACCCTCGGCGGCGTCTCCAGGAGAGAAGGCAACAAGATGGTGAGTTTAATTTATCCCGATAATTGGCCTTAAACGCCAAACCCCGCTCCTGTAAAGCGCCACATTTGCGGTAACCGTCTTCCGGTCGCGCCACCGACGATTCGCCGCTAGTTATTTTGCTCGCAACTTCGTCGAGAAGAGGAAGACGTTGTGATGAAGCTGCTTTGTTGATGCGCTCCGTTTATCAGGGGAGATTAGCTTAGCACGCTAGCTGTTGTTAGCTCCCCGCTGCTGTGTTCCCCGAATAGACGCAGCTCAGGCGACGGACAAACAACACAAAACAACACAATAACTTAAAGGGATCGTTTCTCCCAAGCCGATTAGTGCGCCACCTGCTGATTCATCTGTGTGTCAGCACCGTTAGCATGGAGCTCCCCCCCTCTCCATTGCCAAGCCTCTGTAAAGGGGGCTTGAGGAAGCTTCTTCGGGGCCTGTAGGACTGGAGAGGAAGGTGCCACCAGGCAACGGTGCTGCCCCCTTCATTCTGTCCCCCATCATAACACCCTGCCCCCCTAACCCCCCCCCCCCCCCCCCCCCCCCACTGTCCTCACCCTGTGTCTCCCTGTCCTGCAGGGATTGCTGTCCATCCTCCGTAAGCTAAAAAGCACACCTGACCAGGAGGTGAGGATACTGCTGCTGGGCCTGGACAACGGCGGCAAGACCACCCTGCTCAAACAGCTGGCGTCCGAGGACATCAGCCACATCACCCCCACCCAGGTGAGGCTGCAGCAGCACCCTTAAAGGGGCGCTGCGGGGGGGATTTAGTGCCACCAGGTGCACCCGGTCTCATCTGTCAGGTATAGTGGGTTGGATTTGGTGATACCTAGTGGTGGGGACGGGAGCCGCAGCTCAGATCACAGTAAATCCCTCGTACGTGTCAGAAAGTGCTGAGTCATGAAGCTGGACTCTGCGTTCTCTCAGGGGTTCAACATCAAGAGCGTCCAGTCTCAGGGTTTCAAGCTGAACGTCTGGGACATCGGAGGCCAGAGGAAGATCCGACCTTACTGGAGAAACTACTTTGAAAACACCGACGTGTTGGTGAGGGGATTTTTAAAAAAAAAGATTAGTTTGCACTTTTTTCAACCTTCAGTGGAGTTCCTGTTTTCACCCTGATGCTGATGTCGTTTTAGATTTATGTCATCGACAGCGCTGACAGGAAGAGGTTCGAGGAAACGGGTCAGGTAGGTACAGATGATCCGTGAAGTCTTCTTCCACTCGAGTCTGGTTGCCGACTCAAGCTGTACGCCTGACCAACTGGTGTGTGTGTGTGTGTGTGTGTGTTGCAGGAGCTGGCCGAGTTGCTGGACGAGGAGAAGCTGAGCGGCGTTCCTGTTTTGATTTTCGCCAACAAGCAGGATCTGCTGACCGCCGCGCCGGCCTCCGAGATCGCAGAGGGACTCAACCTGCACACCATCCGCGACCGCATGTGGCAGATCCAGTCCTGCTCCGCCCTCACCGGCGAGGGCATTCAGGTGAGCTCGCCACTTCCTGTTGCCCTATCCATTTCCAGTGTTCGGTGTCCACCATCTCACCACGTCTGTTGTCTCTCCGCCTCCAGGAGGGAATGAACTGGGTGTGTAAGAGCGTCAACTCCAAGAAGAAATAGCTTCGCTTCTAGTCTCTTGCTCCTCAGGAGGAAACAACAACAACAACAACAACAACAACAACAGCATCAGCATCAGATACACACACACACACTGACACACACCGCGCCCTCCTGAGCCTTAGTACGATGGGATATACCTGTGAATGTAGACACACTACTAATCCATCATGGACTTTTTAACCCCGCCCACTTCCTGCATCTCTGCTCCGTTTCACTAATCTCACCACATCTTCCAACATTGGGGCGAAAAAAAGAAAACAACATGGCCGGGGGGAGGGAGGGAGGGAGGGGGGGGGCCCGGCGGCATGTGGATGGAGGAGGGTGGGGGTGGGGGGCGGCGCCCATGCCAGGAAATCAACCCCCTCCGCTCCTCCAGCCGTCGGCCTACATCACCAGCGCCCGTCACAACCTCAAACATTCCCGTTAAACTGCTCTTTCATTGGAATTCCAGCTTCCTCTTCTTCTTCTTCTTCTCCTCCTTCCTCCTCTTTTATACTGTTTTCGCTCAATGCCCTGGAAACCAGCCGCCCCTCACCCCCCCCCCTCCTCCCCCTCCACCCTTTAACCCCCACCTCATTCCCTCTGTTTTTTTGTATCATTCCTCGTCGGCTGTAAGCGCGTTTTTCCTGCTCTCGTTTGAAGTGAGGTATATTTTTGTAACTTGTTTTATTTATGGTGAAGTTTAAAGCGTAGAGTGCTTTTAAAAAATGACGGTGTGTGTGTGATTTCACGATGTTGGAATTCAAAAAAAAAAAACTCCCCCTATAAAGAATATTACTGTACATGTTAATATGTATAAAAAAGAGAGAGAGAGAGAGATTAAAGAGGCACTCCATTTTTTTGGGATCAAGTGTAAATAGCGGGGCCCTGTGATCATATGTGATTATGCACATGTTGTAGAGGACAAGTCGTCATCTAGAACCTCTGCATTTCGAATGTGTGCCGGCTGCTTCTGAACAGGTTTACTGATGATGTACTGTAACGTGCGCTCGGGGCTGGTGAGGGAATCCACTCTTTTAGACGTCTCCTTTTGATATTTGAATGTAATCTGTCCAGAACTGAGGAAACTGTACGTGAATTAAAGTTTAAAAAAAAAAAAAAACGTCAGGCAAAGATCATGTGATTGTGATTATTGAGTTACAGTTTCCTTCCTGCTCACTCTCAGGTGATGTTATGTTTAACCAAGCTCTTTGCTGCACACACACACGCGCGCACACACACACGCGCATACGCGCATACGCACACACACACACGCGCACACACACACACACACACAGCAGTAGCAGCAGGTGGTGACAGCAGTCGAGCCTGTGGGAGACAGCAGAGTATCCACTGTCTCCACTCAGGAACTCAGTCCTCAGGGGGGAAATTATTTTAAAGGTCCAGTGTGTAGAGTTTAGGTGAAATTCTTAACAAATTCTCTTCATATTTACAGTGGGAGTGGCCTCGCTCCAAAAAGGCGGCCATCTTGCACAAGATAAAAGCAGTGGTATGGGTTTAAAGGTGAATGTTACTGAACTTAATGACTTAAATTTAATTCAACCCAGACTTAAATTAAAAATTATACCGAGATATTCAGTAATAATGTTTACATGAGCTCTCTGTATTTACATCAGGGGCAGGTCCTCTCTACGGGCGGCGGCCATTTTGCACCATCACTTTTGATCCTGGAATGGACAAACTGAAGACGGTTCCAGGCTCAAAGGGGAGGAGCGCTGCAGCTTCACCACTAGGTGTCACTAAATACAAATTTCACAAAGTGTTATTAGCGACACTGGCGCGGAAATTTCCTTAGTTTGTTAGTTTTAAATCTACTAAATGAATTTAAAGGTGGTTTCGTAAATAAAAAAAATGAAATAAAAAAAAGGTGTCTTGGCGCTGAGCAGCGGATGACGCGGTCGGGATCATTAATAATCGACCATTAGACGACACTGGGAGGTGTCACATGTCTGCGAATGCTGCTGCTGCTGCTGCTGCTGCTGCTGCTGCTGCTGCTGGAACACAGCTGCGCTATGTGACTGATTCAGACTCGCAAACAGCCTCTTCTTCTTTTCTCACAAAGCTTTTCATTGTCTGATCTCTCTCTCTCCCTCTCTCTCTCTCTCTCTCTCTCCTCCGAGACAGAATGTGCTCACATTGTTCCTCCGATGTCGGTCCTTAACTCTCTGATAATTCTTCGGAAAATATGATGCCTCCCGGGAATCACATTTAGAAACATGTGGGAATTCAAAAGAGGAGATAACATTTTGGGGGGAAAGGGGGCGTGGTCTATCTCCGAGGGACCGTCGGGTGAAAAGACTGCGGTCGCCACCCGAAACTGTAGCTAGCATCCGCTCAACATAGCTCGACATATCAACTCTACGGAGAGCTAGCTTTGGAAATTATTATTATTATATAATTATTTGAGTCACCTAATAGTAATAGATGTACACATTCATTCTAACGCTCGAGGATTGCTAATCGTCAAACCACCGGGATATAATGATAAGCTAATGTGTTAGCTAACCTTTAAAGTTTGATAGAGAAGACATTTTTAAAAGATCAATTTACGGAATTCAGTGAAAGAATAGTCGAAACAATGTTTTCTTTCCTCTACAGGATCTGAAAGTAGACAACTTGTTGTTTATGAGCCCTTTATATTTACATTAGGAGCAGGTCCTGTCACCAGAGGCCGCCATTATTTTTTTTGTTTTTTTACAGTAGTCCTGAATGGAAACACCGAACAATAAAGGTTCCCCCACATGATTGGAAGGGAAGGGGTGAGCAACCTGTTTCACCACTACATTGGATAGATAGAATCACATACACTGCACATTTGAGAGGCCACCCCTCATAACGACCTATGTTACCATGGCGACCGAGGACGCATACGTCACTGGGCAATTCAATTATTTCCATAACGACAAACGATAAACTATTCCGCTCACTGATATAATTTTTGGTAAAGGACAAAAGGTCAAAGGGCACTGGTTTTTATTTTTGTGTGTTTGTAAAAGAGAGAACGAAAAGTTCTGAGGTTCTTTAACCACTTGATGGCAGCTTTTGTGTCATTATGTGTGTGTGTGTGTGTGTGTGTGTGTGTGTTTGCGAGATATATATCTGAGGCGTAGGCGACCACATCACTGTCTCTCTCTCTCTCTTCTCATGCATCAGGCAGCTGTGCAGCAGCTGTGTGTGCAAGTGTGAGAAAATGTGTGTGTCAGGAGAGCGAGGGAACGCTGTGTGTGTGTGTTTGAGAGAGAGAGAGAGAGACAGAAAAGCAGGCCTGTAATTTATGCTGCACCTCCGACCTCCACAGTGGTGTGTGTGTGTGTGTGTGTGTGTGTGTGCGTGTGTCTGCTGAGGTTTGCTGACGTGAGAAAACAAAAAAGGATCCGATCAGATCAGAGTTCGGAGGAAGACGCGCTGAAAACGTCAGTGTGGTTTTAAAGTGTGTATCTCGGCGTCATGTCCGACGCCGAGCGCCCGCTGTCGTTACAGACGGCTCCAGGAAACTCTGGAATGTCCACATCCCACAGTCTTTGACAGCAGCTGGAACTACAGGTTTTTAATGAATAAACTCTAATCTCAAATCAATCAAACAATCAATCTCCCTCGTTGTCCTAAATTTGAAAAAAATAAAATAAAAAGCGTTCATTTCATGTACTTCTTTCCTGTCGGAGCAGGTCCTCCTCCACGGGGACCACCATGTTTTCCAGTTGGCTGCGATATGCCACTTCACCACTAGGTGGCGGTTGCAAGTCTCGCCCAGCCCCCTCCCTTTCGGGAATGTGGGAGGAGCTATGGAAGCCTTGCGTTGCCATGAAAACTCAACAAAAGGCTCGTCCATTCTCGGCTACTGTGAAAACATGGTGGCACAACATGGCGGCCCCCGCAGAGAGGACCACCTGCTGATGTAAACACCGAGTGGTAAAAAACAAATGATTAATTTTCTAGATAGAAATGGAAATGCTTTCAGCTAAATCTCACACACTGGACCTTTAAACAGCCCTTTGTATTTCCACTCCCTGTTCGCATCATCTGGGTGTGGAAAGAGCTTAATTAGACTTGAGGGGGAAACACACACAAACACACACACACACACACACACTCATCAACTCATCTCTGGATTGGCTCCCTCCATCCTGTTTCCTCTCTGCAGGCCGCCGCCCACACGTCCTTCAGAGCCCCGTTTGTTCTGGGTGAACACAGAGATACTTAACGTTCCGTGTAAATGGCTTTCTCTATTCGCGTAATGTCTCTTTAAAGACCCGGCAACCAGATGAAGTGTCAAAGCGAGAGAACAGGCCCACTTCCTGTTTGAGAGTGAGCGGCGCAGACTGTGGGATGCTCGGGTACGAGTGGGAGGAAGTTGTTGTTTTTTTTTTTTTACATCATGCAAAGAGACGGAACAAAAAAACAAACACGGCGTCAAGAAAATCAATACATTTTTCATGAATTGTTAATTAAAGATTGATGACAGAGTGAAGCTAAATCACACGCGATACCCCCTGGTGGCAAGTCGCGGTATAAATGACAAACCCAGCTAATCTCCATGTTCGCAAAGAGGACAAAGGCAAAAGTAAAAGTTCAGAGTACAAACTACAGTTGGGAGTTCTTATCAGACTGATGTTTGTTCAACTGTGTTTACTCCGAGTTTGGTTCTGACGAGTCATCAGCTGTAAACATGGGACGGGTGTTAGAGTGAAGAGCTACAATTGGTATGTTCAGGGGAGGATGAACCAATCAAAAACATGAAGTTCAGTTTCAGAGCCGTTATATTGTCATAAGATATAATAGAAGAGTGAATCAATTGGTTCCCAATTTAACAAAAATGTCCTTGACCGCGCGTTAAAAGACAAAAATCAGCATTTCAGTGAGATGAAGACAAGTCAATGACCTTATCGTTGCATCAAACGATGAAAATACACGATAACGGCAATAATGAAAACATGAATTGAACTTCTTTACCTTCGTGGGGAGAGTCCTGGTCTCCTCAGCAGGACTGAGTGTGGTGACGGCCTCAGACTGGAGAGAGAGGAGGAGGAAGTGACAACCTGACGAACATGAGGACATCAGACATAATGAGTTGACAGCAGAGGCCGGTTTTCATTTGCTTGTTTATTTGGAACCCTTCTCCAAATCACGTCTGTAATTTCCATTTCACAAAATATTTACAAAAAAAGATACTTTTTATGTCGTCATCGTTTTTTTTTGTGTGTGTGGTTTTTTTTGTTTTTTTTTTCCTCATCCTGCTGTGACAGCTTCTTTTTAGGGACGATGAACCATTGCTTACATCTCACAGTCCAGTCTCCGGTTCTTTTACAAAAAGTTCCATGAAAAAAATTCCTCCCACCGTTTGTTTTTACTTTTTCACTCACAGTTTTTCCCCCTCAACCATTGTTCTTCTTTTTGAGTGCTTTAAAAAAAAAAACTCTTCCTTGCATGCTTTCAGCAAACAGGAAGCCAAGAGCTTGTGTGCTTATTGAGAGGAAGTGACATCTTTGCCCTGCAGGAAGTACAATTACAGCATCGTCAGATCCTCCAGATGCTTTGATTGGTTTGGTCTGTCCAGTCTCGCCTTTAATCGCTCCAAAGTCAGAGTCTCTGTAGACGAGCGGCGACGCCTACGGTCGTACCGAATAACACAAAGTCATTACTAAACAGAAACAGTCTTTGTCAGAAGCTCGTCTGTCCTGTGGGAAGCCTGGCAGCAGGAAGGGAGTGCTAAGAATAAGGGGCTGAAACTCTGAGCGGGACAACCAGCCCCCGTCAGACGCCGCTAGACCGTCCCTCTGTGGGTCAGCATCTGTAGTCCAGGCATAACAAGGCGTCCACAAGTGCATTGTGGGTGTTCCATGGAAGAGCGTTTTGTGTTCAAGCCGTACAATCCATCCCTGAACTCAGCAAAGAAAGGAAGAAATGCCACGATGATGATGAAGAAAGTGGAGGAGGAGGAGGAGGAGGCGGGACCACGGGCCCCTTGCTGAAGGATGGGTGAAACAGCTGGGGCAGAAAAATATGATGCTAATAACATAAGGCAACTGACCTCAGAGCAACTGGAGGGGTGATTATATCAGAAACACAAGATGCTGGGTGGGAGAGCTCCTTTTGGTTCCCTCTTACCCCCTTTCAGCCTCGGTGAGTCGCCACCAAGGTGGGAGAAGATTCTCGGTTTTAAAAGTTCATTTTCTAATCAATCAATCATCCGCTGCTGCTGCTGCTGCTGCTGCTGCTGCTCTATCCATGAGGAGATGCATCAGGAGGCCGCTCTCCTTTCTAGCCTGATAAATGCCGAGCGTTGAGTTGTGCCGGAGTGAGCGGGTTGAGCTGTTTTATGCATTTTTAGGTATAATACACTCGATGACACGCTGACTGAAAGTAAGGAGAGGAAGAAAATGAAAACATGTAGAGATCGACCCTGCCCCCGAATGTTTGTGTGTGTGTGTGTGTGTGTGTGTACATGCTCTAGATCTGTGTGTGGATATAAACATGATTTCATTTTTAAGTGTGTATAATATAACTGCATTAAGTTTTTTTTTTCCAGTTAGTAAATCGGTAACGGTGTGCTATATTGGTGCCTGTCTCTATATCCAAGTGTATGTATGCGTGCGTGTGTGTGTGAGTGTGTGTGTGTGTGTACTCGTTAGCTGGTGACGTAGTGCTTTGTTGACGGCTGCCCGTACAGCCCGTAGAAATCTGCGTGTCTGTGCGTCTGCGAGGCATCGATCCAGTCCCTGACGGCCAGGCCCTGCATGGACGGACCTCCGGACGCCAGCCCCGGGGGAGGGGGGTAGTCTTGGGCGCTGACCCAGGGGAAGGAGCCCGAGCGCGGGTACGGGGGATGGCTGCGGTGGCCCGACACCGAAGGCACTCCGGAGCAATAGCAGTTATCCATCGTACACACCAGGATCTTGCGGCCGCCGTACTGCGGCAGCACGGCCTGCTGGGAGGAGTGGGAGGAGCCGCTGCCGCCGGGCGCAAAGTGCGAGGAGCCGAACACCGTGCCCGAGTGGTGGTTGGTCAGCGGGCCGCTCCCGCTGCCCGCGCCGCCGCTCTCGCTGATGTGGGGCGGGCCGCAGGGGCCCAGCGGCTGCTGATTGGTGGACTGGCCCTCGCCGGAGGCGGAGCCGGAGCCCAGGTAGGTCTGCTTGGCCAGCGACGAGGAGGAGGACGAGGACGAGGAGGAGGAGGAGTCCTTGAAGCCCGGGGCGGCGGTTTTTCCTACACTCCCGTTCCCCTCTGGAAAGGCGGTGGAATGTTTCCGTTTCTCTGCTCCAGAGCCAGAACTCTGACCGCTGGGATACGCAGGGACAGACTGCAGGAAGGTGGAGGGAGGGGTGAGGGGAGCTGAGAGAGAGAGAGAGAGGGGGGAGGCGGGGGAGATAATGAATAACTACAATGAAGATGCATTCAGGAACCATGTGACCTGCCCTGAGACCTCCTACCTTCCAATGTTCTCTTCAAGCTCTTCTCTCTTTTGGAGATTTCAGAAAGGAATAGTTTGGAGTTTAGATTACCGACTTTATACGGAGGGAGACTGCTGCCCACACATGCCTGAGACCTGCAGCGAGAGCCAAGAGACAAGAGTCAAGATAAGACGTCCACTGTGAAAAGGTTGGCTGCGCAGAAGCGAGAGAATTAAAGGTGCAGTGTGTGATCTTTTAATTTTTGGTCCACTTGTAAGAATATCACAAAACAAGACATTTCCATGAATCTATAATCATCTCAATGTTGTGTTTGTTTCCTCACTGACCTTCAGTGAGCCCTTTCACGTGTATTTAAATGAGGGGCGGGTCCTCTCTACGGGGGCGGCCATGTTTTTACAGTCGTAAAAAGTGAGTGGACACACTGAGCATCTTTTGAGTTTTAATGACAACTGAAGGCGACCACAGCTTCTCCTGCATGTTCAGAAGGGTGAGGTGGTGGATACAACATGCACCTTCGCCCCTAGAGGTCACCACATCTCACACACTGCACCTTTAAAAAGGTACAACCATGTTTCTCTCACCTGTCTGTGAGGATTTTCACAGGTTTGGTGTTTTTCATGAAGCTCAGCTCCTCCGCCTTGCTGAAGGCCGTGTGGATGGAGCTCAGCAGCTTCTGGGCCTCGTGGCGCTGCTCCCCCAGAGCCAGAACCTGGGCCGCGTTGTCCTGGCAGAACCGGGCCTGGGCGCGGTCCAGGGCCTCCAGTGTCCGACCCAGGTCCTCCTCCAGGAGCTGGTGCATCCGCTGGTACTGCAGGCGCACCTCCTCCTTCAGCTCGCACACCCTGTCCTGTGAATCAAACAGGGAAGCGCCAAACTCGCTCAGCCCAGAACCGATGGCACCTTATGCAACACCTCATGCAGATTTGTTTTAGTTTTTTATTTATTAAAAAAAAAAAAGTGCTTTAGCTTCGTTTACGCCCACGCACGGAGCGGGACCGCGGAACAACATACCTCCACCACACACTTGTCTGAGTCGAGTTTACAGAGCTGCTCCTCGATCTCCTGCACCCGCTCCTCCACGCGCTCCTGCTGTCTCAGCAGACTTTGCTGGGGGAGATAAGAAAGACTGTTTTAGCGCCGTGACCTCAGTTAGCCATTAGCATCCTTCCCTCCCCATGCCAGAGATATTAGGATCCAGGGCGGGGGGGGGGGGGGGCGGGGGGGT
>JAFBJT010110694.1:27713-39044 GCA_016785325.1 Chascanopsetta lugubris | reverse complement strand
ATATAATTATATAAACATTCCCAACAGAAAGTTCCATATACATGATCATTTTGTATGAATTTAGCATATTACTATCTAATTGAATGCTTTTCAGGTTGTAACATACTCTTGGTAAATAGTTCTGTCTGAGTACTTAACGTTTCACTGAAATTGGTTTTGTTGTTGTGGGACCGCACTTTGAACCGATTCGATGAATTTTTAGGGCAAGATGTTTGAACAAATCCGGTCACTGAATTTGCGACAGGTCAAATGGCTCTGGATTGTCCAACTGACGTGGAGTCAAAGCTACTGCCTGTTCTCAGGAGACTTTCAACAGGTCGGTTCGGGACCATTAAGGGCACAGTGCGTTTATCCAATATTTCAGGAGGAATGGAATCTAATTGTCATAATTAGATTTTTATTCGTATGTGATTATCTTAGAATAACACGATTTCATATTTTGACTCCTGAGATTGAACCTTTTTTCGGAGTGAGTCCACCTCATTGTAGCTCGCTATTTCTCCAGCAGCCATGAGCAGACGCACAAAAGACTAGCTTTAAAATGGGCTTTCAAAGTCTGAATTTCAGAATGTCTGAGCACACTTGAGAAGGGACGGGGGGAAATACATTCAATTGTCTGGAATATGTAATTTCCACAGTACCCTTCACACTGCACTTGAATGAAATACTATCAACCATTCTATACTGTCCAAAAGGCTTCTTTACAGCAGAGGATGTTGTAGTGAAGTAAAAGGGCAGTTTTTCACTTTCCCTTTGATCCGTTTACATACCTCAGATAATAAAAACACTTTGTGGGATTGTCAGAAAACAAATGATTGGTGAGTTTCTGTTTGACGGATCCGTTTTGTTTTCTTCATTTTTCCAGTGTTCCCTTCTTTGTCGCCATCACTCACTGTGTAGCCTTCGTACTATATATTGTCTTAAATGCCAAGTGCTGCCACAGTGTTACGGTGTGCCACCGGGGCCTCTCACCGCTGATTGATGGGTAAATGCTCCTCATACATCTCAACTTCCATCTTACATGCTGATGGAAGAGGGCGGCTGACTGCTAGTGTCACCTTACAATAATGGCAAGTGCCAAAGAGGAGGCGCGTATGGGAGGACGGAGCGAAGAGTGCATGGCATTAAAGTACATCATAATGGACTGATGGATGAGGTGATGGATGGATGGAGTGATAAATGGAGACCTGGCCTCGTCTACAAACACACTGTCTTCTCTGACTTGTGAGAGCATTTTTCACTGTTTGTCCTTTCAATCAACATGTTTGTCAAACTCTGGAGGCTTCCCAAGGACAACTAATTGCACCTCTACTTCTCTTCTGCTGTGAATCTCTCTCCCTCTCCAGTCTCCTTTCTTTATCTCTCTCTCCTTTTCGATTTGTACGTTTTGCACTTAATAGCATGTAGCCCTCCCGCCTAGCTAACGGTATATGAATCACCACAATGCAGAGAAGGCGGCTCTCTCCTTTAACGCATGTGTTTTTACCTATCTGGAAAACAAGAATATGTTTTTGAACATATTTTGGAGACCTGATGGCGTTAATCCCCCAGTCATCCCCCAAAGTCACTTTCCAGCTGCAGACACCAGCACATCACCTTCACGTCACCTTCCCTCCTGCACTAAAGCCATTAAAAGTTGAGAGTTTCCACATAATGGCAATATGAGTGACGTGCGTGGCCTGTGTCTGCCTGGTAAATGGTCCGTCTTTATATAAAGTACTGTATCAAGTCTTGAAAACCTCTCAAAGTGCTTTACAGAACGTTTACATTCTGTGCATCTATTTGCAGCACTTCAGGTTCAGTGTCCTGCCCAACAACACCAAAGCGCATGGAATCGGGGGGGGAATCGAACCCCGACCTTCTGGTCAGAGAACCGCTCCTCTAACCTCACAGCTGCCCGCACATGTTTCTGTGACATACGTCAGCGCCGTACCACCTCCACACATTCAGTACATACAAGGCATGGATCTGCGCAGTGTCGTATTATTCCAGGTATTTAAAGGGTGCGGATCATTTCCTTCTTCCAAAGAACAGGAGACGGATCTCGGTAAGGATGTTTGAATCTTGCGAGAAGGGGCAGTTATAGATGAACATGTATGATGTGGATGTTACAGAGAAGGCTCCAGGTATCCCAGTCTTATCCTGCCCTTCAGCACACAGCTTCCCAAGCACATCCCCAACTTCCCTGTGTTTGGTGCCTATGAGCGCGAGAGCGAGGACTCTATCAGTGACACCGCCGCACCGTTCTTGCGCCAGCAGACCATTTGGTGATGGAAAGTTAAACCTGTTTATGTTTAACGTTTATTTTGTGACTATATGTTATATTACTCTGTGGAAACCATCTGGGGTGAAGGAGGATCTGCACAGAGAAACTGTCTCAAAACTCTTTCCTTGCCACAGACCAGTTCTCAGACAGAGCTGGTGAAACTATTGCAGTGAACATCATTTTTATAAGAGTTAATGAAACAAATCATATCTCCCGAGCTTGCAAAATCCACGTCATGGAGATCTTTAATTATAGGAGGCATATTGAATTCTAGAAGTTATCACAAATGATGTCAGACGGATACAAGTTATTACAATTCAAATGAAATTAAAGAATTCCCACTTTATTCTTGAACCTCCCTGAAGACTCCTCGTGCAGGTCCTGGTTTCAGACACTCAACCAGAACCAAAAGCAGGGTTTAAGAGAGGTACGTGACAAGGCTATAAAGAGTTGTTAGTATAAACTGTTTTTCTGTTTCTACCATATCCAATTTGCTCTACTATGATTGTGACTTAAGCACGTGTCATTTAGCAAATCTTACGACTTACTGCAGCAGCTTGGAGCTCACTCCATAATTTATGGAAGGAGAGGAAAACAATCTGATTCTGGAGCTTTTTCAACATTTCTGGGACATTTGTGGCAGCATTTTAAAAGTAGAGTTTGTAGGATTCAAGAGATCTGGAGGTGCACGCACACATTGTCGCGCACTCACCTCAATCATCTCTTGCAAATGTGCAGGAGAACCGGGATGTTGTACATGTCGTGTGTGTTGCTGCCTGGCATCGCTGCCTGTCGCGCTTCCCCCGGTGCCATCGGAGCCTGGAACAGTAGCTTGCTCTCTCTGCCTCCTCAGTCAAATCCTCGATGGCGCTGCGCAGGTTTGCCCCGGTCATTCCAGTCCTGCCCACAAGGCCCATACCGCTGACTTCCACAGGCTGGATGGCTGCTGCCCAGCCCAGATCTCTGCTCTCTGCTGCCAAGTGGAGTATTTATGCTGCTTGAACTCATGAGCTGCTGCCATTCCCTCTTCCCAGAGGACGGTGAGCTTGATTACCAGGATCCTCTTGGCAGCCGCAGACCACATCATCACGTCTGCTCTTAGTTTATGTTGGGAAGAGCGGCTGCTCGCCAAGGTCAACTCACACTTCCCACTCCCTCCCAGAGATGATGGTTTGACGTAAAGATGCCTTCAGTTCTTATGAATGAGATGTTCGGTTTGTCCATTCAGGGCTATTCTAAAAACATGGTAGTGCAACATGGCGGCCTCTGTGCAGAGGACCCGCTCCTCAGTGAACCTAAAGGGTTCATTTGTGTTTAATGAAAAAAGCAATTCGTACATTCAGGTGATTTCTCAGTCATTAAAAAGGATACAGTTTTATATTTGCTCTCTACCAGCAAACATGCTTATAATCTTCCTCAGATCTGATACACTGCACCTTCAACAACATATCCTGTCAACCAGAGACAGAGAAGTAATATCATCGAACATTGTGGCTCAAATGTGGTGTTGAATCAATAGCAATGTAAACACTTTTTTCGCTTTTCACTGGAGCTCTCGTACTTCAGTCCGTTGGTTGAAGAGGTGAAAGATCTCGCGCACAGTTTAAGTTTGACATGATTTGAATTGGTCTGGGTAAACGTTGCTGTGTATGTGCATAGGATTATTTGAAAGCTACCAATCATCATGCATCAAACATAAAGAATCTATATTTATAATGATATTTATGTATCAATAATGATATAATGCAACATTCTTATGCACATCATCTCAAATGATTGCTTTTTCTTTCCATCACTTAAATGTGTAAAACACCACGAAAAACAATATGTTTGGTTTATTTTACTCCATCATTCACTCACACAAAGAGCATAGGGACTCAACTCCACTGCACAATCAATATCCCCCAGAAATATCGCAGACAGGTATGGATTGAGTTCTGCATTTCCAACGATTCCTTCAGACAATCTAACTGTATTGCAGCAAAACAAGAAGATTAAAGTAATTGTACTGCTTTTGCAAGTTTTACAATACAAAAGTAATTTCACAGGGGGACTATGAACATTTTCCTCACCTACAAGACATTATGATGATGCACTTTCCTCTCGAGGCCACAATGAGAGACAGATGCATATCAGGGGCATTTATATTCCATTAAAATTCCAACCACTGTAGTTATTTTCAGAGCAACTCAGGAAGTGTAATGCCTGCTTACTTTATTTTCCAAATGGTTCTGTGGTGAGAGAAAATCACATTCCAGCCTCCTGAGAGAGGTGAATGAAATTCATGAGGAGCCAAAATGATTTGATTAATATGTGATGAAAAATGATCATTATCCAAATCATAGTCTGTCATTCTTCCCCTCTGCACTATCCAGGGAGCAGGCGGTTTAGATTTTCTCACTCTCGAACCGATGCTGAAGCCATTCTCCATGAAAGCTGTATTGGACCAGAAAGCCACGGCACTGACACTGCTCACTTACCTTCCCTTTGTTTTGTTTTTTTGTCTTTTTCTGAACTAGTCATATAACTGAAGGTTCCAACACCCAAACTCCAAGTCCCTTTATTACATGCAGCAATGTCTCAGCAATTTAGGACCGTTAGCGACTGTAGATGATACAAGAGACATGGTCACCAATACATTATTAAAAAGTCAAATACATTTTTGACGGGGTAATTTTTCTTTGCAAATGTATGTGGCAGGAAACGCGTACACACATGTTTAAGCTACAGACACGTTTGCCTGCTAGAAACCTGTGGATGGCAGCCTGCACCAGGCGCTGAGTCGTGATGATGCCAACAGAACTAACACATCTCAAAAGTCAGACACAGAAGATCAATGACCATAAAACAGACCAGTGATTTTAGGATTTTGCTGTCACTCACCCTAAGGCTTGTTTGCGCACTGTGCTGAGGTATTTACCGAGGAGTTTCCAAATCAAGGGGCACATTAGAAACAAAAATCAGTCTTTTCTGGCAGTACTTTTCTATGGTTGATGAAACTTTTGACCCCAGGGAGGCAAGTGCTTACTATCTGAAAGGGTTCACCACAGATAGTATCGTTTATGGGATTATGAGCGGAGGTTTGAAACCTGGTCACACCACAACCTTGGGTCGCAGGGCAGAGGCTGCACTTGTAAAAGTTTGTACTGGACCTGTTTACTCTCCAAATCCAACCCACACTCTTCCCAACATATGAACACAAACCCAACACCTGACCCAGTTAGTAAGCTAGCAGTTGCATTATGTAGTGGGGGAAAGTTTTTCTTCTTTTTACCTGTCACTGTGTTTGCTCAGGAATTACACGCCCAGTTCTTTGCCATCAAAAGCTCAAATACATTGGGGCTTTGAGTTTATTCAACACTGTCTATTTGTGTCTGCATGTGATCCAGACACAAACAGCCAGGGGATTTCTGACAGTGTGTAAGAGGCAAACCCACAGGGACCACCCTGTATCTGCTCTGGATTCAGCCTTGATGGAATTAGGATTTAAAGGTCCCGTTTGCACAAACCAAGGATCAAAATACACACGAAAATCCTCTGGGGGTCTGTATCTGTAAAGGGACAGTCTGCTGAAGATCTCGTCATGCTCTTTACAGCTCAGCTTTGGATGCATCCCATCACATGTACATTGATATAGAGCATCGATGTACTGCTCTATATACCGTTAATTAAAACGTAGGACAGTCGGAGTTACTGTGTATCGGTCAGTTATCACATGCTAAGTCATGGACTTAAACCTGATACTATTCAATTTTACGAGAAGATAATACAGACCTTTGAGTGACTGGGACTCACTCATCTTATTTAGATACAGTATTATGTATGTTGCATTATTTTATCTCCTGGGAAAGATACATACCGGCCTGTATTTATCTTACTTTTGCCCAAGCTACCTGTAATATTGTAATATTGCATATATATATATATATATGCATGTAATATTTAATGATATCAAGACATCATGCAACACATAATGTTTTTGTTAATAGATTCTTATCTGACTACCATTCTTCAATACAAACACCAACCTGCAGCCCCCGCCCCCTTAATGTATTTTCAATGTTTACTAGACCCCCACAAGAGCTTTGTGACTGAATGAAGATCAGCAAAAAAGGGCGAGACACAAAGAGTTTCACAACTCACTTACGCGCAGCCTGAGTGATGGCCAGCAGGGAGGAAATCAATAGCGGGAGGGGAGACACCATCAAAGCTGTCCGTGGACCAACATCCCGTCACTGTGGACGGGTTTGAATCCATAAAGCCGGTGTCTCCCCGAACAAAGAGGGAGGCAGGAGGCTCCTCTTCTCTCTGTGGAGGTTTGAATCGGGGACTACATGGAATTAGAGTAAGGATCAGTCTCTGTGGGGGAAGCAGAGGTTTCGTGTTGTCTGGCTGGAAGATAATTGATACTTAGAATGATGGTAGATAAATATGAATTCATCCCAAAGATCTTGTTCATCTTTGCCTGGGTTATTTTGATAGACGGTTACATTGGCAGTGGCAAATCAACAACAACTGCATAACATATAGAAACTCAGACTTCATTAACTTCACACTACCACCCACAGTGTTTGGTAGACAGGGGATTTCTGAGAGTGGAGAGGGGCACCAGGGCAAACCCTCAGGAATGATTCTGTGCTGTTTTTCTGGGACTCAAATCAGCCTGGATAGAATCAAGATTTAAACCTGTAGTTCACACAAACTAAGAAGATCAAAAGAAACAGAAGAATCCTCTGGTGGTCTTGTAGCGTCACAGTCTTTACAATCACGCAAAGCTCTTTACAGCTCAATTCTTTGATCCACCTCATCACATTAAGTCTCAGACAGTGCATCTGCCTTTACGCTCTATGTGCGGTTGTTGAAAACATGGGGCAGTAAAGGTTACGTTGTCTTAGCCCAGGTTTCTCTGACATGCAGACACATGTATGAGTGGGACTGAAGCAGCTGAGTCCCTGGATACTAAGAATCAATGACTCCACTTAAATCACACTTCTATTGTGTGTCTGTCTGTCTGTCTATCGATCGATCGATCGATCGGTTGATCTATCTATACAGAAAAGAAATAGGTCATTTGTGGACCTGTCACAGCCAACAAAAATACATTTTAATATGCTTATACACTAATAACAATTTCAGAGATTTTGTTTTAAATATTTGTTCAAAATTCAAAGTGGTCCCCTCGCTCCCTCTCTCTCTCTCTCTCTCTCTCTTTCTCTCTCTCTCTCTCTCTCTTTTGCTGCTCGCTCTCTCTCTGCCGTGTTGACACTCATTAGCAGCTTCGCTTACAGCGCAGCCTCGTTAGAGAGTGAAAAATACCAGTACCTTTCCCAACACAGTATAGTATCGTTTTGAGTACCTTAGTATCACAGTACTTATGAAGTACCGGTGTAACCTACATCCTTATCTCGGCGCATGCACGGCAGCCATGACAGCCTTATGAAACTGTTCTAGGCGCACTGCATGATTTTTGGGCGCACATGCGCCTAAAATGGCCGCACTCTGGAGGGTTGGAGGCAGTTCAAACGGCTACATTCCAAAAGAGTATTAGACAGCAATTCAATAGAAGTATTGGATACAACATAAACCACTGATATACAGTATCTTTGATATGTTGAGCAGAAAGGTTACATCGTCTACCTTTAACTCCTGCTTCTGATTCATGTGTGAAATCACAGCTGTGCCAGTAAAGTCAAACACAGGAAATGATTGTGGAGTTTAGAAGGACCTGGACCTCTGGCCTTCACATCAGCAGCTGCATTCATCTTGTGTAATGTTGACCACAAACAACCACAGACTGAAATGCGAATGCACCCGAATGAAGCCTCAGCGCCTCATGACATCTAATCACTCAAATCCCATTTGCCTGAAATGCAAATGTGTCCTGGGTGTAACATGAAGGACTGTTTGCGCTATGAATATAAAGTGTCTTTACTCTTAGACAACTGTCCATTGTGTATTGTGTATACTGGATGAAAACAACATAATCTGGTCTTTGGGCATAGAATTGATTAACATGTTCATTTGCACGCGGAGCAGCGAGATGAGATCTGCCTACAAATGGTCACAGGAGACGAGCACAGGTGCATTTTAATAGCAGGTGTGAAAAGATCATCTCGTGCAACATGTGACTGGATGTGTCAGGACAGATGTTAATACAAGGTGTGAATGGTTGCTTCATAAAGGGGTGTGGTTTCTAATAACCTCGCTCGGTGTTTACCTCTGGAGGCCATCGGCACCTTGATGCTCATTTCCCTTCAACACCTCCGGTGCATCTTGCTCTGACAGACACTGCGGCAGGGTGTTCAGGACAATGTAGTCCACCCACCGTCACTGACATTTACAACAGCAGGTGCAGGAAAAAGCCTCCCTGCATCACAATGAACTCCCCCCGCCCTGCTGACAGACATTTTGCCCCTGCCGAACAAACAGCAGGCAGAGGAACAGCTTTCCCCCCCATCGCCATGAGACCGACAGATTCTACATCTCACAGGACAGTGGCCGCTATTATCACCATCGCTGCTCGTCAGGGCATCGCTGCAATCTGTGTGTGATAGATTTGGCCCTTTAGGACCCCAAAGTTTTGCAATCTCGCCAAACAATCGCTGCATCTCAAGAAACAATTTGCTGCCATGATTACTATTGTTCTGTATCGGGGCCATTGCAGCAGCGTGGAACACCTGCTCGTATTTTTGAAGTCCCGTCTTCACATCCCGCACTCTTAATGTTTCCACACGCCATTAATAAAATCAGACTGGGCCTCTTTGTGCTCCTTCTCAGATACAGAATGTTCTAGATTAATATTTTTTAAAAGATCCCTATCCTTGGTTTCCTTTTCAGGGCTCTTCAAGTGAAGAGCCAGACTATTTACCTTTGCGCTGCCACAGCTGGATTACCAAACATGCTAATCCTCTCAGTCAGAACTCAGTCGAATCTAAATTTAAAGCAGTGATTTTGTTCCTCAGCCCGTTTGAGCAAATCATTATCATCGTTGTCATTTAAAGATTTAAAAAGGCATCGTGTTCGTGTAGATCAGCTGCAGCATAGACATTAACATTTGTTGAATAGAATTTTAAATAAGAAATTAGTTACAAGGAATTTGACTTTTTGAACTCTTTTAATTCAATTTTTCTGCAGATATATAAAAGGTGAAGTGCGTAGGATTTGGTATCGTGTATTTGTTTTTCTCAGCCAAGAATATTCCTTGATATTTTCTTATATTCCACTCCATGTGTAAACAAGAGTGTATGAGTTATGCATTATGCATAAGTTATGCATTGTTATGCATTCAGCAGCAGAATAATGTGCAAGACCTTCTCTATCGCCAGTATTTGGTTTGTCTGTTCTTGGCTTCTGTAGAAACATGGTGGCCTCTATGGAGCAAAGAATACCACCGTCAAACAAACTTGTTTTTAAAATTGTAGCCAGTGCACTACACTCGACCTCATTTCATTGAATTGATTATATTTATTAAATGTTCTTTAGTTGTTTAAATTGAACTTTTTCACCACCACGATCCCTTTACCCCCCTGCACAGGGAGGGAGGCACAAATAACAACAATCTCACAACCAATAGATCATACACTGAAGATGCGGCCTACATCTCATGTCTCAAACGTGTGTGTGTGTGTGTGTGTGTGTGTATGTGTGTGTGTGTGTGTGTCTGCCACTTTGGTCACATATGTGCATGAATTATGAATGAATATTTAGTCGAGTCAGCGAAGAGGAAAGTCCATTGATCCAATGAAGATCCGACCTGACACTTGGAAACACTCTCACCCACTGGACTCATTGGATTCATCCACCCACTCACATTTCTGTGTGAGAATATGTGCGCAGCCTCACTCATCCTTTGACATCAGTTAAGCCTCTGTGTGTGTGTGTGTGTGTGTGTGTGTGTGTGTGTGTGTGTGTTCATAGATGGACAGGCTCATGTAATATTCAGCAGACCCTGGAGCCCTTTGGTGCCACCAGTCTGCGCTATGCTGGAATAGAGGTGTCTGCCCTCATCTCACCTAGTGACTGCTAAAGGAAAGACTAGCGCCATAACCACTTTACTGCATCCCATCTCTTCCTCCTCCTGCTCCTCTTCCTCTCTCCATCTCTGCCTCCACCCCTTCATTCTCCTCCAGGCGCTCTCTATCATCTTGTTCTGTCCCCTCTCCTCTCTTCTCCTCTCTGCACTTTGTCATCTCTCCTCTATTTGTATCACGCTGCTACTTGGCAGTCACCCCAACACCTCCATCACGCTCTGTTCTTGTTCCGTCTTTTCTCCTTTTTCTCTGCCCCCGTCATATCTCTTCTTCCTCCTTACCATGCAATGTTTCCTCATGTCTGCCTGTTTGCTCTCAGCGTGGCAGAATTAGCCCGTCTGTCTCAATTTCTACACTTGATCCTGCAGGAAATGACAATGTTGCAGTCTGCTGCCATTATTTCACACATCAAAGGTTTGAAATTGAACCTTGCTAAGCTGAAAAAATAACCAGGCTTCTATCGCATTGTTCACCTTTGCATCAGTGTCAGTCCTCACTGCCAATAGGGGGTGTGGGACTCTACACTCTGCGCCTGTGGGTGTGCATGTGTATGAGGGTGTCGGCGACACCTACAGAGCTGGCTCCATCCAGAAATTACCAGAGTGTTTGTCTTCCAGGTTTTCAGTCTCAACGCTCGCCCTGATGACAGGGGACTGAAAGGGCAAAGTATTCACACATCTACAACAGCAACAACAGTAAGCAAGTGTTTTGAATATACATGTGCAGTACAAGATAAATATATAGCAGATATAGAACAAATGTTTTCATGTGAAAATACGCCTTTTTTGTGTAATACCTTCACTGAAAAGAATGATTTAGATAACAATGTTGTAGTATAAATAGGGGTGTAACAGTATATCTTGCCATCACGGTACAAAAACGTGACGATACGTGTGGTGAAAACCTGTATCGCGATATCTGATAGGTCATATTTGTCTATTCCAGGGAGCCTGATCCATCTATCGCAGTGCAGGGTTAGAGAGAGAGAGAGAGAGAGAGAGAGAGAGAGGGAGAGAGGGAGAGAGAGAGAGAGAG